>JAVTVY010017250.1:0-60660 GCA_036873755.1 Hanleya hanleyi | reverse complement strand
AGCATCGAGAGGATTTCCCTGGTGATCCGTCTGACTTTTCTAGAGGGAATTCTGATGATTTCCTAGGGCACTAGGGAATCTTCCACTTCAAGCATCACTACCATTCCACCATTTCTCTCCGTGTATACCGGTATTTTGATGCCGGTGAGAAAAACGTACTTAGATATACAGTGAAAAATGTAAGAAAAACACAGTATATATCTTATATAAGTCGTCAGATAACCCAATCATGACCACCACATTCCCGAGTTCTGTTGTTCTGAGTGGCTAAAACCAATTCGAATCCCTGTATGTTATGTTCCGTGAATACTGTTTTGTAAGATTTGTTGTGATGGAAGCATTTTCACATTAAAAGCCAGTGTTCCGATAATCGACGCTAAATTTACCTGTCGATCTGTATGCCCGAAACTACAGTTTTCATTCCTACAGACATCGTCATTAAATCTGGGTTTGCAGTCACATAGATTAAAAGCACGAATTGGAGTATTCGTGACCAAAAAAAAAACCCGCCGAGTTTCTTCCTTCGTTACCTCATTGATCATCTCAATCCAAACTGATCCATTCTTGAGCAGCCTGCGGGTTTATTATCAAGTGTAGGATGTATGGAGATAAGTTCATCATAGTTCCAAGCTAAACACTGATATAACATAGTACAGCACGGATTTTGTCAATAGTTCCAACCTAGACATTTAGATAACATAGTTCAGCACGGATTTTGTCAACAGTACCAAGCTAGACATTGAGATAACCTAGTTCAGCACGGATTTTGTCAACAGTACCAAGCTAGACATTGAGATAACATAGTTCAGCACGGATTTTGTCAATAGTACCAAGCTAGATGTTGAGATAACATAGTTCAGTACGGATTTTGTCAATAGTACCAAGCTAGACATTGAGATAACATAGTTCAGCACGGATTGTGTCAATAGTTCCAAACCAGACATTGGGATAACATAGTTCAACACGGATTTTGTCAATAGTTCCAAGCTAGACATTGATATAACAATAGTTCAGCACGGATTCTTTCAATATTTCCAAGCTAGACTTTGAGATAACATAGTTCAGCACGGATTTTTTTCCAATAGCTCCAAGCTAGACTTTGAGATAACATAGTTCAGCACGGATTTTTTCAATAGTTCCAAGCTAGATATTGAGATAACATAGTTCAGCACGGATATTTTCAATAGTTCCAAGCTAGATATTGAGATAACATAGTTCAGCACGGGTGTTTTCAATAGTTCCAAGCTAGATATTGAGATAACATAGTTCAGCACGAATTTTTTCAATAGTTCCAAGCTAGATATTGAGATAACATAGTTCAGCACGGGTTTTTTCAATAGTTCCAAGCTAGATATTGAGATAACATAGTTCAGCACGGATTTTTCCAATAGTTCCAAGCTAGACATTGTGATAACATAGTTCAGCACGGATTTTTTCAATAGTTCCAAGCTAGACTTTGAGATAACATAGTACAGCACGGATTTTGTTATTTAAACCTTTATATAATTGGCAAATACCTTGTTATGGTGACCAATTATGACCGATGTACTAGGTCATTCCTTGAGAAAAGCAGTACCGGTATATTGTGACGTTTTGTGGTTCATCGCCTGATTATTTTGTGCAAACAAAATGATATACGTCGTCTTGGAATGGAGTCGGGGCGGAGCAGGTCAGTCCAGATTCCCTCACAACGCGGTCGACATTTTCTTTGCCCATGGCCGCACCCCACCCTTCGCTACCCTCAACAGCCAGGGAAGACGACATGCACCAGTACAAACTGAACGTGTAATTTCCAGTTGCCGAATCTCCCAAATTTAAGTTGTCTTTCAAAGACGAGTGCATTCTTGGCTCAACTATACTCAAAGTGCCATCATCTTTCATGATCCTTCGCATTTCTGACAGTGCTCGGCGTGGCCACGGCAAATCGTGAAGGACATCATAGCACATGATATAATCAAATTTCTTGGTCCAGTCTTCGGGTAGTTTATGCGCGTCGGCAACCTCAAATCTTATATTTGTCAGGTTTTCACTGCTCGCCTTTTCTTTTCCCATTGTGAAGAACTCTTCTTCCAAGTCGGACGCCCATACGAAACTTTTGGGGAATCTTTCAGCAATCTGCAGAGCCAGTCCCCCAGTACCACAACCAATATCAGCCACTGTGATACCATTTTCTGAAAAATATTAAAAGACCTACATGTACATACAAGTCAAATAAGTGTACTCGGTACCGTACTGGAAATGGGTACCCTGCATAGCCGAGTAGAACTAAATTCCTTACCTTCAACTAAAGAGTAAACTCTGCACCCGAGGCACACAGTTGAGAGACGTGTGCAAAGAAAACGTTTCACGTGAGAGCGATTGGTCCGAGTGTTGGTACTGATTGGACAGAACTATAAATTGTAGTGGGCGGGTTTTATATGCTATAGACTGACAATCGTAGCAATAGACATGACATGAAATCTGGTCGCAGAGTGCAGATCATTCAGCCAAGCGCTCAGGGTGGAAAAACAATAAATTATAGAAAACACTGGACACAAATTACCTGTTTGTGGTGATATGGATGAACCTTAAGCAAACCCGGTCTAATTTTCAGATTACCTCAATCTCCAATAAGGTTCTCTTTTACTTTAGTATACAGGCCAGGCCTTCAAAATGATAGTACCGGTAGGGCCTACACATACACGAATGTTTCACTAAACATATAAACTAGATTACTTATTTCCCTGTGGTAATCACCATTTTTTGTGACGATTATCAATTAAATATCCCCTTTTACAGAATCTCTAGGGAAATATGGGTAACTTTAGATGGAAAATCTTACTTCGACCTGTGTTTTTGCTTTGAGAACGAACAAAAGAGACTATACATATAGCGATCTTGAAGAATACAAATCTATCCGTTCTATTCCGCTTCTGTTATCATATCGTCGAGAATTAGGACGTTGTTTCACATTGTTCTTCATCAAACATGGCAAAAGTTCCGTCGCTCAATCCAGGTCTTGTTGCTTGTTTATAATCGTACATATATAGGAATTGATGTGCTGGTTGTCCAATTATGTTTTTCAGAAAATCATGCAAATTATTTAGAAAAGTTGAAACGGACCGCGGTCAGCTAATGGATATCGGACTTCAGAAGTGATTTTCTTTTCTTTCTTTTTTGTACACTAATATAAATATCGCTTCTTATTACATGACATGAAATTTTATACACGAGGTCACAGGAGAATCATTCCTCGACTGTCGTTGATGTCCTGAATATTGTTGTGTATTCCATTCATCTTTTCAGGGATTCTAGCGAAGTGGAGGACACAGAGTTCCACCCAAATACTGACGAACAACCAACATCTTTCACCATATATACCAGTTGGTGATTACTCCACCCATTAAAGCCTTGTTTTTTCCATCGAAGCTCCACAAAACTTGATTTTATAGAAGTTAACATTTGATAGTTGGAGACCGGATAAATGAACGCCAATGAATCTTCGCAGTCGGTCCCTGCATGAACCAGAGAATACGGGCTGAATGAAAGTGCATATTGCACCCAAATGAGAAAGTATAACAGTGTCAGTCTATGCTGTTTCTCCACAATCAAACGATATCTGCTGGCCCTGAAACATTTCGGGAAGGTCCGACAATAGTTTCGGGTAATCAAATAAAAAGGTCACATTAAGTTCATAAATTTATGTGAACAATATTTTTTTTTTAATTCTACATCATTGAGCACTCAAGTTCACTCAAGAAAGAGTGAAAATTCATCCCACTCAAGTTGAGTGAAATTCCTTCAGGTTTGGGTAAAATTCGCTCAATTAAGTTTGAGTCGATAAACCCTCAAGTTGAGCGAAGTTGATTCCACTGAAGTCAACGTGAGTGAATCTCACTCAACTTGAGTGGAAGTCCATCAACTTGAGTGAATTTTCCCAATGAAGTACATGACGCGAGTGATTTTGGAGAGAAGATTATAAGGGGTGCATTTTTGTTGTCTTGGCTAATTATGCCATTTATGCATAATAAGAATGGTACAAATACTTGATGAATCAACAAAAAATGAAAGGGGAGAAAGGTTGTCAAAGTTGATATGTTTTCAACCTTTCATTGTAATCTTTGTTGATAATTAATTTGAGTAGTGCAATAGAATAGAAATAATGTTTTCATAGGCTTCGCCCTTTCCCTAAAATATAAACTTTCCCACACTAACCATGCGTAAAATAACGATCTATCACGCCCATGAAAACATTATTTATTAAACAACACAGATTGGCACTTTGAAACTTCCTGATGTCGATGCAATTAATAGACAGTCTTACGTCTCTAGCTTGGTTCATCACATAACTGAAGCCGGGGATTCATGAACATTCGTTATCAAAACCTGCAAATGTTCGTCAGACTGTCCAACAACACCTAATTTCGTGGAACTTCTGTGATACGCTCATGATACGATATGTTATGTTTACATACGAAAAACTCCTTTGTGCGTGACGGTAATAAAGCCATTATTTCACTCCGAAACCTGCCAAATATTATTATTTTTTTAATATTACACGCTGAAATATCCCCTTAAAAAATGAGATGTGACGTTGCATAAGTATGGAGATATGATTGAGCAAAATGTGCCTCCCCCCCCCTTCTCCCCCTGCTTATTTTAGTATTTTGGGGGCATTTTCATGGAGGATTTTCTCCTGTAGCAAAAATATGACACAAAATTCTCAATTTAAATGCCCGCAAAATACCATGCATATCGCGCCAGGAAGCACATTTTGATCAATCATATCTCTATTTTTATATAACGGAGGATCACAATTTTTTCGAGGCTGATATTTCAGTATGTAAACTTGAAAAAAAAACTGTTTTGGCAGGTTTTGGATTGGAAAAACAATCAGCTTGATTGCTACCACACAAGGAAGTTTTCCCCGTATTGTCGTCACATATCCTTTGGTGAATCAACTGGTGCACATAGTGAAAGACATACGTTGATTGTACGCCTGTATTTGGATGGAACTGTACTCTACATGGAAGTTTAGACTGGGCCTACCTAGTTTCTCCTTCAGGCCTGGAACAGAAGATTCACCGACAAGTAGCTCATCCAAGATTCCAGTTTGGTGACGGCGGAATCTCTGAAGCCAAGACGCTATAGTTGGCGGTTCGGAGAGGTCAGCACCTAAGAAATATATACACATGTAGATTAGACATTTTCCTCGAGAGCCACTACGACTTCCAAGGCGGTCGATTTTTATAAGTGTGCAGGATAGATGCCACAAATCCTTAATTTTTAAGCAGATTGACACAAACAAAAAGTTGAATGTGTTGAACTATGTGGAAACATATGCTAACTATATGGATTTGACCGTCGTGACATTATTTGGTTTCAGGGTTACGTTTTTAGCGTTTACACACGCGGCCAAATATTCGGTAAAAATAGAATCCGCCCATTGCACATTATTGTGAGAACAAAGAAGAGCCTGTCTGTGCAGTGACCCAAGACTTCAGCTGATCAGCTACTGGTTCGTGTAATTTCACTTTGCGCTATCTTTTAACACATATGGGTGATAGCTGGCATACTGTAATACATATGTACCCTATTTCCCCAGTGTTTGACGAAAATGTCATATGCTTAGTATAATGTATAATTTTGCTAATATTACATGAAAATATGCCAGCTCTCACCAGTCCAAAATATTCTCCTGGTTAAAAGATAGGCCAAAGTGAAATTATACGAACCAGTAGCTGATCAGCTGAAGTCACGTGTCACTGCAGACAGGCGATTCTTTGTTCTCTCAATAAAGTGCAAAGGGCGGTTTGTGCAGAAAGAAATAATTTCAAATAATAAAAATCAGCGACAGTTATTTTTGCGCACTACTGGTGGCACTTTGGAGTGAGTTATCTCTAATGTGTTCGGATACGGCTGCCGCGTACGAACGTTCACAAAGTAGCTGCATGCCTCGGCTGTACATGATGCATATATATATATGTGGATTCACCGTTTGGTCCGTCAAGTTGAAAACAGTTCTTAATCGCTTCGTGTCTTTGGCCAAATACCGGTAATATTGCCATATATACAGGTAGAAGTCCCTCCAAGGACTCGGCCTTCTCCGGAAGGAGGTAGAATTTCTCCGAGTCAGGATCTAATTCGATCACATGAGAACAGACCATTTGTCCAAGCCATTCTCTGACGTATCTGAAAAAAAGAAGAAAAATAATACATACTCTATATATTTGGGGCAATTTTTCTTTTTTTTTTTAGCGTTCTCAGATGTGATGTCGGAGTACTCTGGAAAGATATCATATATTATGTAATTCATGCAATATACCAATGGACCACATAGTCTGTCCATTATATTTACAGAGAGAGAGTGAGAGAGAATTTATTTAACGTCGCGTTTGTAAGCTATATAGCGACGAACAACATCTTTTATCTTTGAACTACTGGGACGAGGAGTCCGCACAAGATGTGTTTAGTGCAGAGCGGGGCCGATCCACTAAATGGGCCGGGCCTCCAGCATCCATATTCTCTCCTCACGAAGACAGTCCTCTAGCATCCATTCTATCTTCCCAAGAACACAGTCTCTATTGCCTCGGAAGGGTTTGGACAGTCCAAGTCAGACCCAACCGATTATGTATAGATGGGAATGTCCGAGTAACTCTCCATTCCTTAAAAATAATGGAGTTGTTTTTAAGGAATGGAGAGTTACGAGGACATTCCGCTACTTAAAGCACACCCACTCACAAAGGCCATGGTTTTAATGCCGATACTAGTTTAACTGTCAAAGCAGTACATGTGCTACAAGGCTTGACGTTGTCGTGTGTCATTTAAGACGACATGAATTTAACATTGTAAATGATGACCTCTGAATTACGCTCGCTGATTCTCCCTGGTGGGCTTGGTCTTACATGCAGGGCATTGTGCAGATGATAGTAACTAGAAGATCGATAGATTAGTCGTTTCCGACCTGGTGTGATTCGACCTCGATTAGTCATGCCTCTCGACACTAAGCAATCACGGCGTTGGCGGACAGTTCATAGTAAATCAGCAGTGCTGTACGAATATGTGGTGTTTGTGTCCAGAGAGAGAGAGAGAGACTGAAGTGAATTTTTACCCTGGGTGTGAATTTTACTTTATATCGGTGGTGTGCAGATGGACTCGGACTGGGTTACTTGCCACATTTGCGATCTCTGAATGTGGCTATTTATAACATTGGATTCATTTGTACAAGTCTATCGCCAAAGTCCAGGTAAATGATTTACTATACGCATACCATCATACTACTAACTGCGTCTGTCTTACTGAAGACTATTGAAGTTTGCTCTTCCGGCTGTTCCAGGTCAGGGATCTCGTGCGAACAATTACATTGATGTCTTGTTACATGAGGGAGGTGGTGCGGGTAATTTAACTGTGTTATGATGCCAACCGGCCATCTAATCGTTCATGGATGTACATCGCATCACAGCATAGAACTGGTACAAATTGTCATCAGGTTTCGGCCCTTTCGTAGAGCAACGCGGAAGACACGTTTAAACCGACGGTATGGGAGACAATCCCGTTCGAACTCGCAACTCGTAATATGCAAATCACTCATCCCATCACTAAAGTGACCGGTTTATCTGCCATGTATATAAACAGGTCCGGGAAATCCCACTAACTCGCGTATATACGTCAATTCGCATATATAGGTCAACTGACCATTGAGTGATAGGCCAGTTAGCCTATATATATGGTTGTCGAACGAACATTCCTCGCTCACTGGAAAATGATCTCAAAGTGCAAGATGATATGTATGTGAGAGACACTTGGAGTTGTACTCTAACTGACCTGCACATTGGTGACAAATACATTTACGGCATGTCTCTGACACGAATTGACTAAAATAGACCCCCAACTTACCATTTCCCTCATTCTCGTACTTACGTTCATCTATCTGCATCAGATTTTCACAAAAATCAACGGAGCGTTTATATCATCTTTCTCTATTGTGGGCGCAGCCATTTGCAAAGACAGGGCCGCATGCAACGCGAGAAAAGCGTGCAGCGGTTTTCTGCAGTCATATTCCTGCTAAGTCCGTTATCCGCATTAGGGAAATTCTCATATTTTGCATGTCGTACAGCTTTTGTTTTTCGAAGTACAAAATATGAGAAGTTCCCTAATGCGGATAACGGACTTAGCAGGAATATGACTGCAGAACACCGCTGCACGCTTTTCTCGCGTTGCACGCGGCCCTGTCTTTGCAAATGGCTGCGCCCACAATAGAGAAAGATGATATAAACGCTCCGTTGATTTTTGTGAAAATCTGATGCAGATAGATGAACGTAAGTACGAGAATGAGGGAAATGGTAAGTTGGGGGTCTATTTTAGTCAATTCGTGTCAGAGACATGCCGTAAATGTATTTGTCACCAATGTGCAGGTCAGTTAGAGTACAACTCCAAGTGTCTCTCACATACATCATCTTGCACTTTGAGATCGTTTTCCAGTGAGCGAGGAATGTTCGTTCGACAACCATATATATAGGCTAACTGGCCTATCACTCAATGGTCAGTTGACATATATATGCGAATTGACGTATATACGCGAGTTAGTGGGATTTCCCGGACCTGATAAACGTTTCACAAGCATACCACCATAGAGGAACATGAGTCGTGGGACTCGCTCATATTACACTAATTCCCTCATAGGTTAGTAATCTTATGTCGTATATATGCGTTATCACAACATTAGTAAATGTACTGGATAGTGTGTTTCTCTTGAAACTGCAACAGGCTCTAGCTACCTTAACTCTACATTCCGTAGAAAGCAATGTTCGAATATAAAAACAAGCAGCCAGAGGATGCTAAGTCCCCCGCCGAAATGGCAGCAATATTTTTTAGCATTGTTGGTCTCGACTCGAGGGGATATACATGCAACTGCTATACATGCAACTGCTACATGAGGGGCAACTGCTATACTTTATAGGCGTTGGATGCGGAAGGGTCTTTCTGCCTTACCAAGTTTTAAAATCAACGGTTGACTGAACATTTTTTTGCTTCTGTAAATTCGCTTCCATGCAATGAAGCATGGAAATTATGTAACCGAGAAGCGACTTCAAGTGACATCTCAAGGCATATTATCTGAAAAACCAAATTTGACAAGAAGCTGAATGCATCCTCAACCTGTTGTCTGGAAACCAAATTTTAACTTTGCCACCAGGTGTCGCCACCTGTAGGTACAAGTGGGCGAAATGCAATCCTCATGACATCGTGTATCAGCATACAAATTTCGGGAAGAATCTGAAAAGGGGTTATTGCCCGGAAACCAAATTTAGATTTGTATGCACAAGTGTGCGAAACACAATCCCATGTGACATCTTTTGGCACATGAATACCAAATTTGAAAAGAATCCGATGAGCAGTTGTCAAATTATTGCCAGAAACAAATTTCAGATTTTTCCACCAGGTGTCACCACCAGTATGCAGAAGCAGATGAAATACAATCTCAAGGGACATATCATGGCATGGTATCTGCATACCAAATTGGAGAAAAATCTGATGAGCGAAATCAAATTTAGATTTGACACGAGGTGGTGCTACCTGTAAGCACAAGTGGGCGAAACGCAATCCCAAGCGACATCATATGTCATGATATATTCATACCAGATTTAAGAAGAATCTGACGAGCGGTTCTCAAGTTATTATCCGGAAACAAATCTGGTATTTCGCCACCAGGTGGCACCACCTGTAAGTAAAAGTGAGCGAAAGGCAATCCCACGCAACATCTCCTGGCATGGTACATGCATGCTAAATTTGAGAAGAATCCGATGAGCATGCAGTTCTCAAGTTATTGGCCAAAAACAAATTTCAGATTTTGTCATCAGGTGGCGTCACTTTCTGAGCAGAAGATTTTACGCACTCCCAAACAACATCTCATGGCAAGGTACAATGTTACGTATAAAAATAGACGAGAGATCCTGAAGGATCTTGGCGCCCACCATTGTCCGATAATTGTAAGCTAATGACTAGAGGATCTTTTTGTCCATTGTTACTAAGAACAAACGATTGATTTTTAATTTTGTTTACAGAATTTCGAATCTAAGTTTCAGGAGTTTCAAGATTTCTAGAAACTACTTATGTCGGTTATTATAATACAAGAGAAATGAGTAAAGTTAGTCTGAAAGTGAATGTACATGTACGGAGGATCCTTCGCCTTTGTTTTGTAGTATTTTTTTTTATTTTTTTTTTTGCACGTGTCATCATTGGGTACTGGAAGCGAGGACCAATCTCTTTGACACTTTGGCATGAGCTATGAAACATACTTAAGATTTCATAATTAGGAACGAATGCTAATTCTGTTCTGTTTATTGGGCTAGTTTGAGATATCTCCTTTGAGATACCATGCTCGAAAATAGTAAGAAGGTACAAGGGATCCAGTCCGCGCAGTAATGTTGAAACTTCAAAAGTGCCTGAATCCTGATTATCTCCCTTGGATCGAAACATGCAGTAGTCTACAGTTGTCGAGTTGTGACATTGACCCTATGTGGGACCTGTGTATCAAATTTCAGAAAGATCCATGAAATATTTCCTGAGAATTCACGATAACAATGTTTCAAGGGGAAATTCAAGATGGCCGCCTTGTGGCCATATTGGATTTTCGATTCGGACCGAAAAAGGTATCTTGCACAACTAGACCATAAAAGGAACCTGTGTACCAAATTTGAGAAAGATCCATGCAGTACTTCCTGAGAAATCACGATAACAAAGTTGCATGGGAAAATCCAAGATGGCCGCCTGTTGGCCATATTGGATTTTCGAATCGGCCCAGAAAAGGTATCTTGCACAACTAGACGACAAGGAGAACCTGTGTACCAAATTTAACAAAGATCCATGCAGTAGTTCCTGAGAAATCACAATAACAATGTTTCATGGGGTAATCCAAGATGGCCGCCTGATGGACATACTGGATTTTGGAATCTGACCAGAAAAGGTATCTTGCACAACTGGACCACAAGGGGAACCTGTGTATCAAATTTGAGAAAGATCCAGGCAGTACTTCCTGAGAAATCATGATAACAAAATCTCATGGGGAAGTCTAAGATGGTCGCCTGGTGACCATATTGGATTTTCGATTCGGACCTAAAAAGGCATCTTGCATATCGAAATCCTAAGGGGAACCTGTGTTCCAAATTTGAGAAAGATCCATGCAGTACTTCCTGAGAAATGACGATAACAATGTTTCATGGGGAAATCCAAGATGGCTGCCTGGTGGCCATATTGGATTTTCGAATCGGACCAGAAAAGGTATCTTGCACAACTAGACCCCAAAGGGAACCTGTGTACCAAATTTGAGAAAGATCCATGCAGTAGTTCCTGAGAAATCACGATAACAATGTTTCATGGAGAAATCCAAGATGGCTGCCTGGTGGCCATATTGGATTTTCGATTCGGACCGAAAAAGGTATCTTGCACAACTAGACCCCAAGGGGAACCGGTGTACCAAATTTGAGAAAGATCCATGGAGTAGTTCCTGAGAAATCCCGATAACAAGGTTTCATCTGGAAATCCAAGATGGCTGCCTGGTGGCCATATTGGATTTTCGAATCGGACCAGAAAAGGTATCTTGCACAACTAAACCCCAAGAGGACCCTGTGTACCAAATTTGCGAAAGATCCATGAAGTAGTTCCTGAGAAATCGCGATAACAAGAATTGTTTACGGACGGACGGATGACGGACGACGGACCACGGACAAAAAGCGATTTGAACAGCCCACCATCTGGTGATGGTGGGCTAAAAATGTTAACTTGGCCTACAGGGGGCGCCAGACAATACTAAGTGAAACCTTCAGGTAAGGTACATGTATACCAAACTTGGAAAGAATTCATTCAAGTATTAAAAAGTTATTGTCCGGAAACATAATTTTAAATTTACCCCCAGGTGGCACCACCTATATGTGGATCAGCATGAAAAACAATGTCAAATGAGAAATTGAGGCGAGGTACCTACACACCAAATTTGGAATGAATCGGTTCAGGTTTTTAAAAGTTATTGTCTGCAAACACCTAACTTAGCTTTCAGGTGGTCCCCCTATCAACAGGAAAAACATTCTCAAGCCAGATCTTGAGACAAGGTACCACCACACCAAATTTGGAAAGAATCCTTAAGGTTTTCAAAAGTTATTGTCTGGAGATGCAATTTAACTTGGCGCAAGGTGGCGCCACCCAGAAGCGAATTGGCACGAAAAACAATTCCAAGCAAAAATCTATAGACAAGGGATCCATTTACCAAATACAAAAACATGAGTCTGTGCCTGATAAATTGAAACCTTTTGGGGTTGCAATTATCCCAATACTGCAGACAACACACAAATTTCAGCTTCTGTCAAGATATATTGGAGATATATATGATCAAACACAATATATGAGGGTCGGGCGAGGGCTAGTTTGGGAGATAGAGGGTGCGGCTCGGCGCCCTGGGGATGGGGACATGCTCTTCTTGAGGGTAGTGGTAGGTGTGCTGACATGAAAGCCATAGAAAGCTTCCTGTACATGAAACAACCACACTGACAACTGCATGCCATCATCTATCACAGTCCGAAAAACCACAAGGTGGAATACAATTCAATTCAGGAAATTGATCATATGCACAGTATGCACCCAAACTTTAGGAACTCAGTTGTAATTAATGTAGTAAGTTACACTGTGGACACAAATGATTCCTGCAGAAGCTTTAGGGTAAATCATATGATGTGAGATACAATTATTTGAGAGCAAAATTGAAGAAAATGTTGTCCTTCATTAAGATGACACGAAATTAAAAAACCAGGGGTTCAGTGCTGCGGGGATTTTCCCCGCCAATTATTTCATATTATAGTTCTGAAAAAAAAATAAGGTCCCTGCAAAAGCTTTAGTGTAAATCATATGATGTGGAATAGAAGGACTGGACAGCAAATTTAAGAAAATGGTGTCCTTCATTTAAAGCGACATGAAACTCAAAACTAACAACGAGAAGCGGAAGAAAGAAGAACAAATGACAAACGCATTTAGGGATAACTAATTATTAGACAAAGCATTTGGAAATTATCGCTTGTGAAGAATTTGAATGGAAACCACGGACATGAACAGAAGATTGGAACAAGACCCAGCAGCGCCACCTTCAGGTGGATCTTGCTGAAACGCAATACCAACCCATGTCTGATCACAAGGAGTGTATATGCTAAATTTCGAAGGAATCAGACAAATCTTTTGGAAGTTATCGCCTGTGAAGGATTTGAACAGACACAGACACAAAGAGAGCAGACCCATTTTAACTGGAACGGACATGAAGAAGCGAAACTCAGTGGCGCCACCTTCAGGCAAATGTTACTGAAATCCAGTACGCAACCGCGTCTTCTCATAAGGAATGCGTATGCCAAATTTCGGAAGAATCCAAGAAAGCGTTTGGAAGTTATCGCTTGTAACTGACATCCACGGACACAAAGAAGCAAGATTCATTTTGACCCAGTGGCGCCACCTTCAAGAAGATGTTGCTGAAATGCGATACCGACTGGCGTCTTGTCACAAGGAATGCGTATGCCGAATTTCGGAAGAATCCAACAAAGCGTTAGGAAGTAATCATTCGAACAGACATGCACGGACATCCACGGACATGCACGGACACGCACAGACACATAGAAGCAAGAACCATTTTGACCCAGTGGCGCCACCTTCAGGCAGATATTGCTGAAACGCGATACCAACTGGTCTCTTGTCGCAAGGAATGCGTATGCCGAATTTCGGAAGAATCCAACAAAGCGTTAGGAAGTAATCATTCGAACAGACATGCACGGACATGCACGGACACATAGAAGCAAGAACCATTTTGACCCAGTGGCGCCACCTTCAGGCAGATGTTGCTGAAATGCGATACCGACTGGCGTCTTGTCGCAAGGAATGCATATGCCGAATTTCAGAAGAATCCAGCGAAGCGTTACGAAGTAATCATTCGAACTGACATCGGACACGGACACAAAGAAGCAAGACCATTTGACCCAGTGGCGCCACCTTCAGGCAGATGTTGCTGAAATGCAATACCGACTGGCGTCTTGTCGCAAGGAATGCATATGCCAAATTTCGGAAGAATCCAACAAAGTGTTAGGAAGTAATCATTCGAACAGACATGCACGGACATCCACGGACATGCACGGACATGCACGGACACATAGAAGCAAGGACCATTTTGACCCAGTGGCGCCACCTTCAGGCAGATGTTGCTGAAATGCGATACCGACTGGCGTCTTGTCGCAAGGAATGCGTATGCCGAATTTCGAAAGAATCCAACAAAGCGTTAGGAAGTAATCATTCGAACAGACATGCACGGACATCCACGGACATCCACGGACACATAGAAGCAAGGACCATTTTGTCCCAGTGGCGCCACCTTCAGGCAGATGTTGCTGAAATGCGATACCGACTGGCGTCTTGTCGCAAGGAATGCGTATGCCGAATTTCGAAAGAATTCAGCGAAGCGTTACGAAGTAATCATTCGAACTGACATCCACGGACACAAAGAAGCAAGATTCATTTGACCCAGTGGCGCCACCTTCAGGCAGATGTTGCTGAAATGCAATACCGACTGGCGTCTTGTCGCAAGGAATGCATATGCCAAATTTCGGAAGAATCCAACAAAGTGTTAGGAAGTAATCATTCGAACAGGCATGCACGGACATCCACGGACATGCACGGACACATAGAAGCAAGGACCATTTTGATCCAGTGGCGCCACCTTCAGGCAGATGTTGCTGAAATGCGATACCGACTGGCGTCTTGTCGCAAGGAATGCGTATGCCGAATTTCGAAAGAATCCAGCGAAGCGTTACGAAGTAATCATTCGAACAGACATGCACGGACACATAGAAGCAAGAACCATTTTAAAGTCCCCGGCCGCGTTGCGGCGGGGGACAAAAATGCAATCTAGCCACCAAATCTAATAATCATAGTCATCAAAATTCTCTCTCAATGAAGGTAGAATGATTATTCAATACCGTCGGATGAATGAAAGGTACCATTAATCCAATTTATGTCAAAGATTTGATAAGTCAGTTAAGGTATTATTAACTAATAATGACTATATCTATAAGAGTAGATAGCAAAACGAAAGTTCGAGATGGGTATATTGTGTGGGGTCAGACAAAAGGCCATAACTAAACTTAATGGAAATAGGTAAAGAAAAGTCATCGAAAATATTACCATTTAGAAACTAACAGCGCAAAGTATATCAAGGAAAGTGGATTCTCCAGAAAAATATATCATATATTATAATGGTTTTAAGTGATGTCATATCAATATCTATTAGTATGCGCTATTCTATCAACTTGAAAGATGATATCCACCTGGTGCTGAACATTAGATTTCCTGGCTACTGTTATCACAATTACTACACCTGGTCAGAGTGCCCACCTGCTGTGTATTTAATGTCGATTTCGAGATTCCGAAAATGCACTAAAAGAATCGCAGAGCATGATTCTAGCCTCATTGAGTCAGTTTGTTATGGTGAGTTATTTTATGAATGGTGGCGTTTGTGTTTTCCCAATTTCGATTTTTTCTTCCAGTACTGTTCACAAAGATTTCTGATAGGTTAAACATTTCTGGGTACAAAAATACCGAGATGCATTCTCCTGAAATTAGTGATGGCCGTATTCTTTTTTAGAGTGTTAGATTCACCTGGATGCAAGATAAAATGAATGTATATTATGAAGATATTATGACATCATGATGGCGTCGTGTCTCAAATAGCCTGGAAATTTCAAATATACAGTAAGTTACAGTAGTCGTAAATTTGACAATGTTAAAAGGCCGAAGTTTATTCCAATCTCTACATACAACGTGTATTTATTTGTTATTGAGGATATCTATCTTTGCGATGTCATGATCCTTTGCAACTAGGATTCTACAAAATCACTTAAATGAGCCCAGTATAATATTGTATGGTAATTCTATTATATTCTGGAAATACTCCAAACAGATTAATGGAGCCAAGTTGTCCCTTCCTCCATGACAGATAGAGGTACTTACGGGATATAGGGTACAGGGTGCACCACAAGTACGTGCGCATGCGTGCGATGACGCCACCTCTGGGCTCCGAGCTCTGTAGTTTCTCAAAGGGCGGGTTCTGATTGGACAAGAGCAGCCGAGAATACACCTAACGGGCAAGAACGAATATGACAGGTACAATATAAAATGGGTGTACCACATATGCGTTAAGGAGTTACGATAAGGCGTTAAGGCGTTAATATAGCGCATTAATGCGTTAAGCTAGGGCGTTAAGGCGTTAAGATAAGGCGTTAAGAAAGGGTGTTAAGGCGCTGAGACGGGTGTTGAGACGGCCGTTAAGATAGAGCGTTGATGCGTTAAGGCATTAAGGCGTAACGGCGGGCGTTGACGGGCGTCACTGCATTTCGATGGATTAGTGTCATTTCCATGGAATATCTAGACAAATCAGAGATTCTGATTTCACCAGGGCGTTAAAGCGTTAAGCTGGGCGCTGGGGCGTTACTGTTCATAAAAACAAGCGTATCCCCAAAACGTGCACAGTCGACGTTCAACCATCAACATGGCTTATACTTGCTCTCAGTGAGAACGCACGTTCACCAGACGTTACGATATGATGCGACACCAAAAATATACATGGAATTGAAGACACCGAGGCACAAGAAGCCGATGCAGGTGCTGAAAATATGCCAGCTGATTCTGAGAGTTCGCCGACTGATACCGAAACAGAGACTACCGAAAGTCTATCTACTAATACGGAGTACTTGATCTCAGATAGCCAGCCTACATTCCAGGGAAGTTTAGAAGAACCTACCTGTTGTGATCGTATTGTGACAGCAGCTATTAATATTCACGCTGCAGCGATCGAGGACGCGGGACAGGATAACTTACAATAGGCGTACATCCAAATGCGCCCCAGCATCAGGAAAACATCAGTGAAGATGTAAGAACAGTGCAGTCTGCTACCGCTTGAAATGAAAGGCGACCACACGCACAGGTCCATCATGAAAACCAAGCGTCACCTGGAAGAGGATATGGGGCTACCACCCACAGAGGCCCTGCAAAATGCGATCAACTTGCGCAAACAGCTGTTCCGTGACATATTGCCGTTACAGTATCTCTGACCTGCCCGACGAGGATTAGAACAAACGGATCAGATCGAACACGACCGAAGATTGAACTTTTCTGATTGGACAAGAGCAACCGAGAATATATCTAACGGGCAGGAAAGAATATGACAGATGCAGCCCCAAATGACAGCCTCTGATTGGACAAGAGCCTACGAGAATTGCAAACATACCCAATGCGGCTCCCCCAGCGTGGGTATGATGTGATGGAGAGGAAATAAACTATATGAAAACATGTCAACGTGTTGATCTGTCATTCTGTCATCCGTATCATGGCATTAAGCCGTAGGGGATTAGCTATAGAAGACGTTAGGGCGTTAACCTCATTTCTCCTCATCCTTCTCCTCCTCCTACTCCTTCTTCTCCTCCTCCTCCTCCACTCACGCACACACAGGGAACTCTACCTTGTAGCCGAATGAAACAATACCCTCGTTTCCTCCAAAACCTCTTTTGCACCTCGGAAACTCCCTTTTCTCTACTACTCCCTAGTGATCTATAAATAGAACAGGATTTTCCCAAAAAATTCCCGAATAATTTACCCTGGCATATAGAGCGATGACCTACAAACCAGGGGTTTTCCCAGCTAAACACCCCGTACAATGTTCCGGTATAGAGCTATTACATCATCGGGGACCACCATGTTTTATTTCCTGGTGTGAATGGATTGATACATACGCCTTGTCGATGCGTTAGTATTATATAATAGCATGGTACAATCTCGCGCAAATGATAAAACACTGGTATGCTAGGGCGTTAAGGCGTTAGGATAACGCGTTAAGATAGGGCGTTAAGGCGTTACGATAAGGCGTTAAGGCTTTCAGATAGGGCGTTAAGGGGTTACTGTAAAACTCTACTACTAATGCACAACTCGATTACCTCCCTTGACTTTTACTTCCCCGAAATTGAGTGATTACACTATCTCAACAACAACAACAACAACATTCCCATTTCCATGACTCACCAGGTGTGAAGTCTTTCTGGGAAAACATGCAACAACCCATGACTTGATCGGCCTGGAGGAGCTCTTCACATGGACACCCTACCCGACACAGTACGCCCAGGATGGGCCCCCGTCGACCCCAAAACGTCCATTCCAATGCCTTTTTCCCACCATTCCCTGCCTGCGCATGCGGCGCACCATTGCGCTATTTTTACTCCAACCCAGTCCAGTTTCCAGTTGGACGCTACCCCATGAGAGCTTCAAACTGATACCCCACACGACTCATTAGGACCACTAGGGGTCCACCTCGACCCCAAAACGTCCATTCCAGTGCCATTTTCCCTAAGCATCCTTGAATTTTTCAGCGAAAGTCAACCCATGGCCTTGAGACCCCTCCCTTCGTGATCTACATCGCGAGATAAAGAAAACAAGGTGCCACACCCGATTGTAAAATCCACAAGAAAAAAAAAATGACCACCCCAATACTTCCATAAGGCAAATGTCCATTCGTGGGTTCCCGATTGGGCCTACACCACAACCGTATATAGATCTGCCCACTGGTAGGTATATTAAGGGTATTTTCAACCTTGCCTAGTATGGGCTGACTCGTGGTGCAGTAGATAACGTGCCCGCTTCTGGAGTGTGCAGTACGGGTTCGACTCCAGCTAGGACCAGGGGGTTGCTCTTCTCTCGCTGTATGGCTATGTATAGAGGTTATAACCTGGAAGCTACACCCGGGACCGCATCACCGCGGAAGAATACATCCCCCGAGGTCACTTCCGGTCACGTGATCGTCACGTGACCTTTGCCGGAACTATAGCGGCCTTGATCTTTGACCCGGAAGTGACGTCATCCGCGACGTCATCACCCTCACCCTCAACCATAAGGAATGTAGCCTACTACTGAGGACGATTGGGATTGCTTTCCAGTTGCCTGTACAATTCTGGATGGCTGCCCTCTGTCATCTTATGTAATCAAAGATGGCCGCCGTCAGCCACTTGGACTTTGCTGAACAATAACTCGACAATTGTTGAACCGATCGACTACAAATTTGGGAAGTTGCTTGACTCCGGTGAGAGAAAAATTGGAATTGCTTTTCAGTTACCTCCGTAACCCAAGATGTCTGCCGTCAAATAATTCTTGTCCGGAGAGTAAGTCGAAAAAGATGACAAGTTTGAACTTTATACATCAATGCCGTGCCACAAGTGCTGAACTCTTGGATTTGGTAATAACCATTCCATTCAAATTCTATTTTTTTTTTGTTCAACTAACATTTTTACAACATTATCACTCCCCCCTAATCAGTTTTGCCCTGCTAACCCATTAACAATAATAACTAACTAACTATATTGCACACCTTTCTTTGTATCATTATCTGCACCTCAAAATTCTACTAAAAATTTATTTTCAACAATTCATTCTTGTTTCCTACTTCATAGCATCTCACAACTACACTATCAACACCTTCAAATATGTAAACGCACTTTCTACATAAAAAAAACAACATGCCCACTGTGGGATGCATGGCTCATCAGAGATATCTCCATTTTCAAAATCATACTCTTAATCAATAATCATGATATGGAATATCATCGACCAAAAGTCCCCCGCAGCAGCAGGATCACTCCGCCATAACTTGAACGTAGACCTCTATGGTCGATTTTGCAGATTACAAATAGTTTAGAGATAGGAGTCATGATTATCTTCATCAATTAGCCAGTAAAATGTAACGTTATTAACCTGACGTAATCTTACGGGCGTACTTGGGACACGAGTGATGCACATTTAGACAGTTCAAACTATTATTATATAGGTTAAGCATAGGTTAAGGATAAACCTCCCCCACCTACAATCATAGCTTTGATGGTTTACGACAGCAGTCCATATAGTCTAAATAATATGCAGAAGCTTTAGGTTCGTGATGTTTTGTTATAGGTCGCGGGCCAAGAACTAACGAAACAAAAACAACGCTAGAACGCTTGGTGCATTTCTATGCATTATTCACAAGAGCACGCGTTTAAAGTTTAAATATGCCGATTCGCAAGGTGCGCATCAATTAACAGTCATAGCGAACAAAACAGATGTCATTCGAGGCTGGCAGCTTGTCGCTTATGACTTGGGGTTAGCTAAGACTATAATAGCGTCTCGTACCATAACGCTATGGACACGATCGCAGGTCACAAACAGATCTGCCCCAATCGTCGTTTATAATAATACAACGTTCCGCTCTCTTCAAATGGGCTAAACTTCGACACTGGTGTAAAATCCAGCTCCCTTTATGAAGCCCCCGAAATAAGAAAAAGACTCTAAACCTTCATGTTATGGGACGAGACGCTATTAGCTGACTTTAATAGGGCCTACTATGTCAGCCATCCTTGACCAGGCAGTGGTATTGAAGAGAAATATTTAGAAGAATGTATACGCTCTCATTAGATTGTGAATGGAATTACGTTGCCCGAGAGTCCAGAATAGATTCCTAGCCCCAAGACGCGTAGGTAATCAGCAGAAATCCGTTGTTGGCTCTGCGTATTTTATCTTTTTTAATTTTATTTTTATTATTTATATTTTTTGCAGCGCGTATAACAAACTGAAATCTAGAAAATGACTGCCATTCCTTCGTGATATTGATAACATAATCACGCTTGAAATAACTATTTAGTTCTCTCCACAAAAAATATGAGGGTGAGACTCACAAAACCCTTCGGCTTTCCCCAAGCAATTGAGAAATATGCCGAGAATGTGCAACATATTATGGGCATACTAATCATCTAGAATTATCCTTTTCAGAAACTATCATCAATTCTGCAGATTTAACAGCTACATTCAAGAATAAGCTTATATATATATCACAAAATCATACCTAGATTAATACACAAAAGGGTCATAACTCTGTAAAATAAGGGCAGAGACGAATAATTTGTTGTAGGCTTGTAGAATACCGGTACAAGTGGATAAAAGTTTCCAAAATTCGGTAGCTGTATTGAGCTATATATAACTGGTTACATCCAGTCATATCCAAGATCATTACACCTGAATGGAAGCATAACTCCATAAAATAAGGACCGAGACGATGATTTTTTTTGTACGCTTCTAGAATACAACTAGATAAATAAGATTCCAAAATTTTACACGGATCTGCAGATATAACTTGTACATTCAACTACAGATCACAAAATCGGAGATTATTACATCGGAAAGGGGCATAACTCCATAAAATATGAGCTGAGACAACTAATTTCTTGTAGGCATCTACATTACAACTAGATAAAAAAGTTTCCTCATGATCTGGTAGCTGTACCAAACACAGTTAATTATATAACTGGTTACATTCAAGCATATATAACAAAACCACAGATAACTGCACCCAAAAAGGGGCATAAATCTGTAAAATAATGGCCGAGGCGAGTAATTTTGTGTTGTCTTCTAGAATACAACAATATAAATAAGTTTCCAAAATATAGTAGCGATATCGAACACAGTTCTGCAGATATAGTTGGTTGCATTCAAACATATAGGACAGAAATAGAAATTAATATATCTGTAAAGGGGCATAACTCTGTAAAATACGAGCCGAGGGGAGCCACTTTCGATAGGCGTCTGACTTAGCACTAGATAAATAAGTTTTCAAAATTTGGTGGTTGTGTCTTAAGCGGTTTTGCCTAGAATGCGGTAACGGACGGACGGACGTACATGGTGACGACAATACCCCGATGTCAAAATGGTCGAGGGGTAAAAACTCATATTAGCTAGTTGATGTACCGAGCATCGACTGCATAGGGTGAGGTTAAAGGTATTGACATTTTCGGAGCAAAAGTCATTTAGGTCACATGAAGTAATAAGAGGCGGCCAGTGGGTCTATCGCTTAAATTGCGCAATGTTTATCCACATAACCCCTATGACCTTATGCGAATTTCGTACGAAAGCCGAGAGGGGACTTCTGACTTCCGACTTCTGACTTCCGACTTCCGACTTCTGACTTCTGACTTCCGACTTCTGACTTCTGACTTCCGACTTCAGACTTAGGATTTTTTTCATTTATAATGCATCACATCTTAAATTATGAAGCATGAAATAACACAACACCATTATTATGGAATATTGTGCTTAAAAACCTGCTTGCATGTACTTTAATAATCAGATAACCATTGAATTTTATCTTGAGCTATGTTCTGATTATTAAAATGCGATAACTTCTAATGTAAATCGAAATACCCTATGTCACAAGTCAAAGGCGTCTCAATTACATAATATAATTGCACAAATTGATACCTGACGAATAATCACATTTAATGCGCCCTTTCCACATTAATCGTCGGATAATGCTGTCTTGTCTCAGTGGCGGCGACAGGTGCACAGCACGTGGACCACCGCATGATCTCCGGTTCGTTCTTATGATCCCTCTCTTTTGTTTATAAAACGGAGCGGATTTTTCATGTATTGATAACTGATGTAAATATGATAATATGCATGGATCAAATATCCCAATACAGGACTAATAAGCTTACATTTATGATAATTTTGACAAATTCAGGTCGAAAATATACCAGTCATTAACACTTAAAATATATTCTGGGTTAATCCTATCTGGCCTGGGCTTTTTGGAATCTGTCCAAGGGGGCATTTCACCCTCCCCCCCCGTAAATATTTTAAATTCTATTCAACTGATCACAATTACTTCCAAAGCATGGTCGAATAATATAGTATGATAATTTACGCATCGATGCGACAAGGCGATGCCATTATATTTATCGATTATTCAAATATTATTTACGATTTTCTGACACAAAAAAACTAAACCTAATTTTGTCAAGCCCAAGCCAAATCATATCATGAGATCGTACCATTACTCCCAAATATAATTAACAAATAAGATAAATATTGTTTGTATCAAGGCATTTTAGTTCTCTCTCCTCCCTTCTCCAAAACTTGATTATTTTGATTTTGACTTCCAACTTCTGACTTCTGACTTCTAACTTCCGACTTCTGACTTCCGACTTCCGACTTCTGACTTCTGACTTCCGACTTCCGACTTCTGACTTCTGACTTCCGACTTTCAGAATTTTGAACATCCATTCACCCCTTGCAACTTTACCTTTACATACATGATAATAATACCTATATTTCCGTCTGTGACTTTGTGCGTTGATCTTTCTGATTACTAGTATCGGCAATTTAAAAGGGAACCCCAATGTTCTAGGTCCAGTTTTAGGCCACGGTTACAGAGACATTGCGTTTGAAGTTTAAATCTGCTATTGATGGAATTTATTGCAAATGATATTTGGTGATGTCACGAAATACTCAAGATAATGAGCTAGATTATACTGGAATTGTCACAAATCTATTATGAGTCTAATCTCTTTATTTGTAATATTGCTTATTTATAGCATCATGAAAACTAGTTCTAAAAAGTTCTAAGCATTTATAGAAATACGGTTCTCATATCAACAGGTTACAAAGGGCTTTATTTTGGAAATTGCACGGGTTATGATATCTTATTAAAGAATATGGAGTAACAAAGGTCTATGCGTTTCATATTTATTAAAAATTCATTTCAACTAACACACCTCCTTACACAAGTTCATGGACTGCAAAGATATCAGAATCCTAAATATCTAATTAACTCACCAATACCCCATTTGCATATCAAATTTTTACCAGTTTCAGAAAGTTTCTCATCAACCAGGGGAAATATTTACAAGCAAAAAAATGAAAAAATAAAATAAAAATTGAGAAATATATGGCGACAAAATATCTCCCCCACAGAAGTTTTAATTTTCCATTTGAGTTTTCCTTTAAGTAATCAAAATTATGAAGAGTTTTGAAGAAGGGAGGGGAGAGAACTAAAATGCCTTGATACAAACAATATTTATATTATTTGTTAATTATATTTCGAAGTAATGGTACGATCTTATGATATGATTTGGCTTGGGCTTGACAAAATTAGGTTTAGTTATTTTGTGTGTCCTAGGAAAGCAGAAAATCGTAAATAATATTTGAATAATCGATAAATATAATGACATCTCCCTGTCGCATTGATGCGTAAATTATCATACTATATTATTCGATAATGCTTTGGAAGTAATTGTGATCTGTTGAATAGAATTGTGCAATTATTTTATGTAATTGAGTCGTATTTATCTGTGGCATTAGGTACATTACCTTACCACATTTTTTAAAAATATTTACGGAGTGTGGGGGGGGGGGGGCGCCCCCTGGACAGATCCCAAAAAGCACAGGCCAGATAGGGTTAACCCAGAATATATTTTAATGGATAATGACTGGTATATTTTCGACCTGAAATTGTCAAAATTATCATAAATGTAAGATTATTAGTCCTTTAGTGGGATATTTGATCCATTCATATTATCATATTTACATCAGTTATCAATACATGAAAACCCCGCTCCATGTTATAAACATAATGGAGGGATCATGAGAACGAACCGGAGATCACGCGGTGGTCCACGTGCTGTGCACCTTTCGCCGCCACTGGGACAAGACAGCATTGTCCAACGATTAATGTGGAAAGGGCGCATTAAATGTGATTATTCGTAAGGTATCAAATTGTGCAATTATATTATGTAAATGAGGCGCCTTTAACTTTTGACATAGGGCATTTCTATATACATTAGAAATCGCATTTTAATAATCAGAACATAGCTCAAGATAAACTTCAATGATTATCTGATTATTATAAGTACATGCAAGCAGGTTTTTAAGTAGAATATGCCATAACAATGATACTGTGTTATTCCATGCTTCATAATTTAAGATATAATGCATTATAAAAGAAAAAAAATCCTAAGTCTGAAGTCGGAAGTCAGAAGTCGGAAATCAGAAGTCGGAAGTCAGAAGTCAGAAGTCGGAAGTCGGAAGTCAGAAGTCCCCTCTCGGCTTTCGTAATTTCGCCCCGACTTCGCCCCAGTACATGAAACAACTGTGGATAGGTGAACCATCCATATCATATTAGAGCACTCGGGGTGTAGAGTCAGACTGGCGTGGCTTTCATTGAAAGTGCTATCACGGTGTGCATAGGCAGTCGTGGAGGTTAAGAGAAAAATGGCGTTCTGGGGATACGCAGGGTGGAGTTTAGGCGATGTATGAACTGTCCTTGCTCCAAATGGGTCGCTCAAGGTTGGGTACAGTGAGTGAGTCAGTGAGGTACGAGTGAGAGAGTTTACGAGTGAGTGGGGTACGAGTGAGTAATGATTGAATGAGTGAAGTACGAGTCAGTCAGTGAATTACGAATGAGAAAGTGAGGGAGTGAGATACGAGAGACTACGTGAGTGAGGCACGAGTGAGTTAGTGTTTGAGTTATTTGCGAATGGGTGAGTGGATGCATCAGTGAATGCATCAGTGAGTGAGTGAGTGAGTGATGGAGGGAGGGAGGGAGTGAGTGAGCAAGGCGGACAAGAAATTGTCATCAGTAGTAGCGAAAGCCCAGAGTCTCTCGGATAAGGCCTCGGGTGGGTCAAAAGTACACCAAACACCAAACCTTAGGGGTGAGCATATGGAGGGGAATGTTACAAACGAGGTGTGGTGGTGATGGTGGTGGTGGTGGTGGTGGTTGTTTGCAGTGGTGGTGATGGAGGGTGGTGTTGATGGTGGATGGTGTCAGTGGGGTTGGTTGGTGTCAGCGGTGGTGATTGGTGTCAGCGGTGGGGTTGTTGGTGGTGGTTTTGCTCATTGCTCGTCTTTACGCAGTGACGTGCTAACACTGGGGAGTAACCTCCACTACAGACACATACACACGTCTATTCCTAGACCCTTACGTCTTAACGCCATGACACAGACAGACGAGAGAAAGAAAGATCAACACGTTCACAAGTGTTCATGCAGCTTAATCTTCAAAGAATATTTAGTCAATCTTCAGCCATGTCGCTCTTGTCTCTCACTCGTTTATCCAAAGCGTTTTCGAGCAGTCCAGGATACTGTAGCCGTAACATACACGGCAAGCGACGTCATCATACACATGTCCCCTCATCTGGGGTTACTCAGAGTAAATCAGAGTTACATGTAAGCTATAGCGTCCAGGCGGCACCACCAGGCGAGCGGACATGAGAGCGATAACGTCACTTCCGGTGAGGATGTCGCTTCATACGATGACGTCACTACCATCAAGGTTCAAGGGCCGATTTTCAGAGCATGTACGTGTTACCATATGGCGTTAAGATATGGCTTTAATGATTAAATATAGGTCATTAAGGAGTTGACACAAGCGTTTTGGTGCAACGACGGTCGTTGATGGGCGTCACTTTATTTCGATGAATTAGTGTCAATTTCCCGGGGCATCCGGTGATCATTTAGACCAATAAGAACTTCTGAGCTATTTCACTGGAGCATTGAAGCGTTATGGTAGGCTTTGGCGGGCGTTACTGTAATACACCCATAAATATAACCGTATCCCAAAGACGTGTACATTCGATGTTCTACCGTCAACATGGGATAAACATGCTTTCAGTGCGAACGCACGTTCACCAGACACTACGACATGATGCGATGATACAGCCCACCAATCCCCAGTGTTCGAGTTGTCACAGCGACATAGCTCCCCAATTACCAATATACGAGTTGTCATAGCATTTCCATCATAGCTCTCTAGATTTGTATCTAATACCGCTTATACCGGTGCTAGGGGCCGTGAGGTCATGTCATCCAAGTTGCCACATGAAAAGGTACAATAAAAGCGTACTTGAGATACAACACATATTACGAATCGTTAGATTCTTGGTATGTGCTTTAGAATACCTTACCAGATTCTATACTGTGAAGACATGTGGCTCTGTCAGTATGTCGGCACCTCTTCCCACTTCCCTTGTATGTGTTGTAATTTTTACCTGTATATGGCGAGATCCTGCTGGTGGACGTTTCGTCCCCGAGGCCCGCCCCCTGTACAGACCTTTTGATCTTTGATATATGTATATCGGCACCTCTTCCTACTTCCCTTATATGTGTTGTAATCAAAAGAATATACATCGGTACGAAGACACTGAGGCACGAGCAGCTGATGCAGATGTTGAGAGCATACCGGCTGATCTATATAGTCCACCGACTGATATTAAAATCCTACCCGCCCATAGGGAGAAAGAGTTCTCTGATAGTCAGGCTGCATCCCGAGGATGTTTGATTGAGGAAAGCCCCACCTTTTTGGGCTTGTACTGTGGAAGGGGTTATTAATACTCATGCTGAGGCGATGGAGGAAGCTGGACAGGATAACTTACAACAGACGTACATTCAAATGTACCTCTACATCAGAAAAAACTGTCATGGCTATCTATGAACAGTTCAGCCTGGTGCCCCTTGAAATGAAAGGCGACCTCACGCATAGGTCTATCCTGAAGACCAAGCTTCATTTGGGACAGAATATGGGGTTACCACCCGCAGTGACCCTAAAATGTGGTCAAAATGCGCAAACAGCTGTTCCAGAACATGCTGCCGTTAGAGTATCCTCGACGGCCCCAAGACGCTTAGGACACACGGACGAGGGACAAAAGCGGCCATGGCCGAATATATTGACACAGCACCATTTGCGTCTTCTCGCTGGACAAGAGCAGTAGACGACGCGTCTGATACACGGATGAGAGCATGGATACATGAATCGTAAACACAATCAACACGACTCTCATAGCTTGGGTATGGTGTGATGGAGGGGAGAATAAACTATACTGAAACTTGAGAACGTATTGATCATTCTTTCCCTCATCTTTCTGTGTTATGGCCTTAAAACACAGAGGACTAGATATGGAACGTTAGGGCGTCACTTCGTTGAGTAGGGTGTTGATCAACGCCACCACCACCACCATCACCACCCTTTTGTAAGATCCGACTCCACATGATCACCCCTATGAGGTGGTATATAATGGTGTATTTAGCACTCATCCGAGTGCGTATCCAAGTGACGTTGTGCTTTCTCTACCCTCAAAATATCATCTTTTTCTACTACTCCACGATTGCGGATGTGCAAGTCAACGTATCTTCCATCAGAAACCACACCAGTCTGACTCTACACTACGGGCGCTTGAATACGATACCCTGCAAGGCCCATTTCATCCTCGCGATCCAGTATATCGATCGATCTGTTAGGATCGATACACTGGCTTGGTTAGTTACTCATAGCAGTTCTGGATATAAATAGATCAAGGGGTTACTTCTAAATCAAACCAATCAGTGAACGCGCTAATCTAGCTGATTACGCCAATCCGCTGCGAGGTATGAGATGTGACAGGTTTGAATTTCATCGCTGGCCAAACTACTTTGATGTCAGGCTGAAATCGACATCGGAAGTCAAAGCGAAAACCACAGGCTTGGGATACCGACATGCTAATTCAAAACAAGCGCGGGGGATGAAATGTACGAGATTGTAATCTACTCAAGATCTCATTCGAATCACCAAAAATGTCCAGGTAAACCCTATGCGAGGATTTAGGAATTACCTCGACTTATGAAGATGGGCCCATTTGGGCCACAGATGGCTCATCTATACCCCAAGTCGCTCCCAAAACGCATACGCACGATGACATCACCGTCAAATCCACCAACGTGTCAGAGAACCCTCCTATTGCTTCAGCCAGATCGATTAAATACCCACACTCTATACTTTGCTCCTCAAAGAATTGACCGCAACTGCGCCGAATCTCCCACTCGAAACTGCACGTTTCTCCGACAGGTTATACGCAGATAAAACATCATTTCCCATGTAAACACACGCCCGTCGGACTCTAACCAACGAGCGCTTCAAGATGCTACCCTGCACGACCATTTTGACCAGGAATGGCTCACCTATAGCCCAAAACGTCCACTCGTGCCTGCCTGATTAGTGCGCATGCGCACAATGACTTTATCGGCGGAAGTCAACCTGCTAGAATGAGCACCGTAAATCTGTCATTGTATAAACTGTCAATTACTTACTGAGGATGTACAGACCTGTATATAAGTAGGATAGTCAATTTAAGCATTTGAGTTGATCGATTAAAATATATATATTATATAAGCCAAATATATTCTATTATATTTCTAAATATTGCAGAATTTTTGTGAAATGTCCTAGTCCGACACGTTTTTTGTAGATTTTTGCCATTCCGAGATTTTCTACAAAAGTTCCATGAATAAATTTATGTGGAATAAATCTATGTGTTTTAGCATGTTTAGGAGAGAAAAATTAGAAGAAAAAAAAATGATGGAAAACACAGAAGAAGCAATTATCTGAGAACACCTCACGGCCGCAATTGTGAATACACTCCTGATCTCTTGCGCCTAGGATTGAACCCATCATGATCATATATGAAGTAGGGCAGATTTTTTAACAGTCCAATTAAATGTTCAGGACTGAGGATATGGTACTGCAGTACTGTTTTGGTGCTATGGATTGGGGACGGACAATTTAATTATATGGATTTATTATCTCAGATGTATGTGTTGGTGTTTTTGACAAAACGGAAAATCATGAACCCTGGGCGGACTGGGACACTTTTGAGCGGGCACACTGGGACAATAATAATCAAATGACGAAATTTACTTTCCTTCTAAAATTATACGAAAGTGTATTATTTTCTTTCCTAGATAGTAGTAATTACTAATCCCATCGGATTTGATGACTTTCAAAGTCAAATACTTCCGTTGGAATGGGAATCGCACAAAATATTTTGTCTTCAAATTTGGCCTCTGAGAAATACTTTGTGACGTAGGGGTCTAAACTAGCAACTTACTTAGCCATCACTGTTGGATCTTCTAAACGCCTATGAAACATAACACTGTATACCTGATTTAAAATGAATCTTGACTATTGTCCCATGCACCCCAGTGGGTGTCCCAGTGATCCCCGTACCAGGGGCAAACTGGGACACTCTTTTTTGTTGGCTTTTCAAAATCTAGTTCTGGAGAAAAGTATAGCAGATATTTCAGAATTTTGTGTATGATAATGTCAAACTAAATACTAGTTATAACTAGAGTATAGAAGGCTGCTCATGCTCGACAGGACATATAACGGAGATTTTTGCAAAAAAGGTGAAAAATGTCCCTGTGTGCCCCAATCTCCCCTAAAGCTGTCTTGAGTTCTTCATTTTCTTTCTTTTCACAGTGACAGCAAATAGTTTGATAGGGTACTGTAATAATTAGCCCAGATAGGGGTAACATGGTAGAAAACAGATGATCGAGATTCATTTATTCCAGGAGCTACAAACGAAATAAAGTCTAAACGACTTCGGATTTTGCAAGCAAATACGTTAGCCTTGTTCTGCGCCCAATTCGCCATACAAGTCGTTAACTCAACACCGTTTGTGTTTTCGACTGATACTTGGGTTGACCCTTCAATGTTTGCCTGCCCGCGGCTTTCAGGTAAAAGTGGGTCTTAAAGAATGGGTGAACAAAGACTATAAAATATTAACAACAGCTCCTCGTCGGTGAATGAATTTCCCGAGCGGCCCACCTCTCAAACAGAAGCGGTATGAAGGTGAAATAAGATAAATAATGCCGAACCCTTCATAAAGACCGGCCAGGTTGAAGTCCATACATATTCAGTAATGGTCTCAGCCATATGGAAAATAGAAGATGGACAGACAGGAGGCGGACTGCTTTAACTAAATACGATTAATTAAACATGAAACTCGTTATCAAAGTTTATTAAACATTTAGTTGCGTCTGTAACTTTATCAGTTCCTTTTCTCGTTTTAAAAAAAATATATACAACATTTGCTGAGTGAAACTTGATAAATTTGGACTACGTCAGCTTTAGTTGGTGAAATCATATGAAATGCACATTCTTGTTCTCTTCCTTCTCCCGCCTTTCGATATTTGGTTCAAAGCTCAAAAGTCGAGGCCACTGAGGATAAAAGAAAATATAGAAAGCATTGAAAATCACAATTTTCTGAGTGGATACATTAGTTGGAGTCGATATGTCGGATACCACGATTGAAGTCAAATGGTCAACGGTCAAGATCATTGACCACCAGCAACTCACTATTTCTTTTAATTTTCCGAACAGCATTTTTGGACTTAGAAGCAGAAAAAAATCCATCTTTATGTCAACTGAGGATAAATATTGTGGCATGGATAAGTTATCTATATCCCAATAACTGAAAATATAGCTAGTAAAATTTGTAGAATTCTAACAGAATTTCTCTCCGCAGATGCCTGAAGTTAAGTTTTGCTGTCTGAATATTTAGAAGAAATAGGGTACTTCCACTGCCAGCATATGTTTTATCCATGATTACAAATTTTCAGTCAAAAATGATCACGTTGGATTTAGGGTAGGCCCTATAAGAAAAAAATATATATATGAATATGATGAAAGATTACACTCTTTCACCAGTACTGTCACACTGAATTGAAACAAAGTTTGAAGTTTTACCTGATTATAATGGACATACTGAAGTCACTAACTGATCCACTTTTGGTCCAATTTGGGATCCATATCGACGGTTCATGCGATAGTGGTTAATTGTTCCATAAATCAAATCTATATTTCCCCCGTGTATGACTTTTGTCTTAATTTTGAAGGGACACTTAATCTTAAGAGCATCCGTCCTGTGTAATGTTTTTGATTGAAAATCACTTCGCGGGTCCAATTCAACACATCATTGGAAAACTTGGCAGAGAGAATCGCGACCGGTTTCCAAACATTACAAAAGTTTAGTCCTCGCCATTTCACTTGTAAATACACGAAACAGACCGGTCTGTCCATTTTGATTGGACTTCTACTTTGGAGTTTGCCAAAATTAATAGTTAGCTCCGCATATACATTTTCCTTTCTGCAGCGTATATAACAAACTGAAGCTTTAATAGCTTTATTCTACCCCACTTGGATTACTGTTTAACTATTTGGGGTAACTGCTGTCAAACCGATATGGCCCGACTCGAGAGTTTAATGAGTCTGGTACTCGGCTGTGATGGTTCGTTAAGCTCTCGTGAAATGTTTTATCGCTGAAATTGGTATCTTCTGTCTCATAGATACCGTTTTAATCTTGTTGTTTTAGTTTATAAAATTTTAAATGGTCAAGCTTCATCTTATCTGAAATATCTTATCAATGTAGAAATATCTTGTCAGGTAAAAATTTAAGATCCAACTCAAATGAACTTTTAACTGCACCATTCGATCGCACAAAGCTTTTAAAGCACTCTTCGAGAATAGCTGCTCCTACGCAGTGAACTATCTTACCATTTAGGAAATGTGAAAGTCTACGGAATTTTAAAACTGCTTGCCTTAGGGTTTATTTTTATGATTTTATAAAGACTGAACATTTATCTTAATTTATTACATATTTTACAGGAATTTAACTGACATATCAAATGATCGTATATAAAACTCTATCATTGTGCTTAATTTTAAACATGATACAATAGATTTGATTTTTGTATGATCCTCTCTTACATGCTCTTATTATTATTATTTAACTGGTTATAGCTCTCGACCCTTATGAAAAGAGGCTGCTGTCCTATTTATGTTATCGAGATTAAATAAAGATTATTATTATTGTTACTATCTACAAAATCACTGCCATTAGTCTTCATGCAATTGAACCCCGGTACATTAAACACTAGTAGGGAGTTCTATATGGAGGGAATTAAAACAGTGTGATATAATATCAGTATCATGAAGAAATGTTAGTCATTTTGTTGAGTTCAGTGTGTTATACTCTCTGTGAAAAAGAAAGTTTACGCGGAGCTAACTATTAATTTTTGACAAGCTCCAAAGTATCAGCCTGTCATCATGAAACTCCACGATTCACTTAGGTTCTTAATTTGTGTGTACATTTTGCAATGTGTAGTATTAGTAATTAAAATATTCGTATTAATTTTGCTAATATGTGTATGAATTTCAACCTATATAATTCAATGCGCGAGAGAAGCCAATGCGCATATTCCAACCAGATGGCTGACACGTGACCAGGGTCTGTCTTTCCGCTCTGTAAACGTGATTATGATATTGTAGTCACGAAGCCGTTTCTACCGGAGCTATTGAATCAGTGTAGCATGTGGGGATGAACATTGTGTAGCAGCTTATCGACACGTGTATACTTGTTCGGCCCATTTCGAAGCGCACGCGACAGTTACTGGAAAATAACAGACTTTAATATTTCCCAGAAGAACATCGTTATTGTATTTTAGTACTTGATCAAACCTACGACCGATAATGCGATCGCTTATCGCCCTTCCCATACACATGTTATATCTGTCCATGAAAAGAATACGCACGTGAGGGAAGTTTTAATTAAGCAAATTTCCGATAGGCCATAGGCACCTCAGGCTATCGCCAGTTGGTCACCTTAACTTAAAGGGTAATGGTTACTTAAATAGAAGATATTTAATCCTTTCTTTTTCTGATCGAACTATGTCACAACATCTGGCATGCATTTTATTTTATTTGCCATTTCTCACTTTTCCTCCTCGCCGTAGATTGCAGTTCTCAAATGTTAGCCATCTTACGTTACAAAGTCAAGGGACCATGCAAATTATATTCATTTGGTGTGGTCTTGATTGTGGCGTTTAAAAACACAAGTAACAAATACACATACATTCCTCACATTCGGATCAACCGAGTCGAAATGTACCAGGGGTCGGATTTATTCACGGAGAGTCTTAACTTATTTCCCATAAATCTCCGATGTACTTGTACTTATGACTCAAAACCAAACCATTATAACGCGGACGCATGAACCGTCGATCGGTAAATTAAACACTACGGATCCCATTTTTTTTGTCGAAAGTACTGACAATCATGTATGTTATTACCCATGAAAATATAAAATCCCAAATTATCAGTTTTAACATTGAACGTGTCGGATGTCATAGTTACATGTATGTAGTCCCAGTGACATTGTTTGTTTTCGAATCTGCCAGTGAAAAATTGACCAGTCATATGATCTATTCAAAAGTCACATGACCTCGCAATAGTCCAGTATATGGAATCCATGTCCTTCTGGAGATCTCTGCCACCGGACATCCCCGAGAAGTTGCGAATGACAGCCTTCGGGGAAAAAATGAGAAGAAGAATAACACCCCACCCCCTTCTCCACCACCCGCATCATCACCATGCGGGTGTTTGTAATAGAACATTGAAATAAATATAAGGCTCATTAAGCTGACTGATGTACAGTTGATATCATCTGCAAAATATACAAATATATGATTATTCTCCAATTCAGTTTGAAGCATGAATGACTACATGTAGAACCTTAATTCTCAGAGAATGAGACCTTGCTGCATAGGCGTATGCCTACATGTACCTCTATCACGTTGAATCATCTGATGCAACCTTCCCGCAGCGCATGTTACGTTTCACAGGTTCACTCCACTTTATTGTCCCTGTCTTCAATAGAGGAAGGCGACCTTTTCGACGTGGCTATACGGACGCTTCAGCGCACACACCGCGTTGTTTCACTCGATACGGTCTCGGATAATGTAGGACATTAGTACCTGCCGCACTGCTAGGAATCCATATTGTCATCCATGTTGAAAGCACAGTACCACGCCGAAATTTCGAACAGCGCATGTCAGCTGTATGACTTTCGTTATCATGGAGATCAGCTCGAGAAGGAAATCCAGGAGAAACACCTCAAATAAGAAGAGTACCTTCGCGGGAAGTATCAAGGGAATATCCATTTCATTTGGATATATATTTTATCTCCTGATAAGGAAGAAATACGAGGACTACGTGAGCGGAAACACATCCTATAGCATGTGATGTGCTTCACGTGGGGCGAATCACGGTTTACAGCTGAGAGCTTAAAATCCTTACACCATTAATGCTCGAGGTACTATGACTTCGACGGAATAGACCGAGCAGTCGCGAATGCGCGTTGTTTGAATCCGACCGAAAAACTCCTCCAGGTTAGCACATGAGCGAACTACTTTTCATATGCGCGCCTAGCTCCAGACCATTGTTCTTAACGCTACAGAGATGTAATGCAGAATTGAACAGTAATCTGAACTTTCCGCAAACATCGATTTTACTATATCTGATGTAACTTCCGTCGGTGTGCTTCTCGGAAGGAAATCCTGTTTGAAAATTTGACTGGTGGCTGAGGTATTATTATGCCCCAGTGTGATGGTTCCATATTATGGTTTGCTGCTAAGGCGTAATATTTTAGCCAACTGGGCATCTACACTCGACTGGACTGTATGCTGACCATAGCTGGTTCCTTTAAAAAAAATCGCACTGACGAGCACATCTATACCACAGGGGCTAGTTACCGTTATTAATTTGGTTAATTATGTTGATTGGTCGTGGTCGTGAAGAAAAGAGATTAATTTGCGGATTTCCAGAAAAATTAAAGGGATGTTGGAACCATTCAGATTGGCTTAGTTTTCAATACAGTAACTTTGGGCCTACAAATTAGCCAACCAGGCTTGAATATAAAGGCACACTGTTATAAATTACCGTTATTTTACAGTAAATTTATGTTGAAGTTTATAGTACATTTAATAGTAAACACATTAATCTGTAAATTTCAGATGACATCAACTGGAATGGGTAAACTGCTTACACACGTAACATAAAATTCCTGTTTTTTCTGAGAGGAGGGTGATACATGTATCTTTGCACACAAAAGTCTCAGTTGCAGGAAACGTCCGACAGCTATGTTCTACTATACAACATTTAGAGCATTATCAGAACAAGCACTGGGACGGACGCAGCGGCTAACTTTAATTTTCGGTCTATGGTACGGTTTGACTTGGTTTTATCTGACTTGAAGTTGTGTCCTACTATTCTTGCAATAATTTAACAGATTCCTTCGTGATTATTTACGAAACTTGTGGTGACCGCATTTGTAAACTCGAAGAGCTGAAATACGCGAAAGAGCAATGACCAGTTCGGCCTCCAAGTGACCTACGTTGTCGCGGAACCAATGATTGTAAACAGCGGTGCCACGTAATAATATAGTTTAAATAATTTTTAAAAAGGGATGATTGTAATTACAGTGTAATCTAATTTACAGTTGAATGACTATCAATAAACGGTGATTATAAAATACGGGGCAGCATTTTACAGTTTAAAGCCTGCTAAAAGGCGGTAATTGTAAAATACGGTGCAGCGTAAGTTTACAGTTGAATGTACTGGCCCCTTTTCTGCCAGTACATTTAACTGTGAATTTACGGTGTGATTTATAACAGTGTAGCCAGAATCTGGGCATTGTCATTGTATCAGATTGTACACCTGCTACTCTCAGTGTTACACGGACAGTTTAGGAGGTTACAAACTCTGACAATGGGAGAATGAATCTGGTGAGTCAATAGATCAAACTTGTCGTATCCAAATTGATATGGCAGATCTATACTTTCTTACCAACATCCATTTTTCTTTGATAGGTATGATAAAGAAAGAACATTTTCCAAGGTTAGGACTTAGAGGATAGGCCCAAACTCAATATCAAACTCATCATTGGAGGAATCAACCGTTGCCCCTTTTTCTGTAGCACACAGACTATAAATTGATCGTGAAGGTGCCCAGCAAAGCAGAGCAAACTGTGAATTTAAAAGTAAGTAAACACAACGCTGACCTTATTGTTCATTGTTCACACAGCTCGGGCATCCCATCAGATTGTTTTTACCCATACTAGTTATGAATATAAATAGGTCAAGGGGTGTCCTCTAAATCAAGCCAATCAGTGAACGCACTAAGCCAGCTGATTATGCCAATCCGCTGCAAGGTATGAGATGTGACAGGTTTGGATTTCATCGCGGATCAAAGTTATTTGATGTCGGAATGAAATCGACATCGGAAGTCAAAGCAAAAATCGCAGGCTTGGCATACCGACCTGCTATTTCAAAACAAGCGGGGGATGAAATGTACGAGATTGTATTATAGAGGCATCGACTCAATAACTCATTCGAATCACCTAAAAAGTCCAGGTAAAACTTCTGCAAGGAATTAGGATTTACCTGGACTTGTGAAGATGGATCTAGCATGAATAATTAACAATGCTGGTCGAGAGATGAAAATAAGCGGCCTATGAGACAAAAGTGATACGGTCAAAAGTATGGTGATAGTCAATAGCCAATGACCAATGGCCAACAGATCATATTGCTGATCTGAATTCTAACTGGAATTGGCACAGGAATTCGGAGCCGTAATGATAAACGAACTATTAAGTTTCATGAGCCTATAAAGCAAGGGTTCGAAGGTCAAATTATATATCGACTCCATTTCGACATGTATGGTATCTTGTTCGGGAAGTGACGATGAGAAGGCAACGGCGAAACGGGTTAAATAATAATGAAAGACTATCATATCGATTAACGAGTTAAATAAAAGCAAGGCAGCAATGCCTGCATTTGAGATAATTTTCATTAATAACGTTGAAGCGATGTTTGACCAAGGAAGCGAGCGACGACCTCGAGGGACACAGAAATTCCCGGCCAACTCCTTAAAGCAAACGCCGTCAGTCACGGAAAACGACGTCTACCTTACTTGAGTTTCCACATTCGCGAGCAAAATTATGAATTACTTAACATCATCATGAATCACGTCCATTAATATTGGATATGCTGATAACGCAAATGGAAAGACATTTCCAGGTATAAAGCCTGCCTATTGTGATCAACCTTGCCACTGGGTCCCGCGAGAATATACTCAGGTAAAAATCTCCGTGAACGTAAGTCGATCCGTACACAGACAAACGACATGGACGGGCGTGAAGGACCCGCTGAACGGTTGACTAAACACCAGGAGGGAAACATTGGAATTGTACGATAGCGCCGTATTACTCATCATCTATAATTCACTAGCCGCAATATTCTGAAATTTCCGTCTCAAAGCGGAGCGAATTGCAAAATCTTCAATCGAATGGCTCAATTGCAAATGCTGAGAGCACAAAGAAGAGCCTCTCGGTTCACTGACCCGTGACTTCAGGTGATCAGCTACTGGGTTGTATAATTTCAATTCTCCCTGTCTATCATCACTGATACACTCTTAAAACGCTAGTGTTAGATTTAACATCTAGAGTGATGGAGGATGAAAAGCACTTAGAAAGGCTTGTGTTCACATTTAAGTGTTGGATACAACAGTTTAAAATGCTGCCTTTAACACTTATATGTTATGAATACAACATTTTCTAAATGCTTTCCCTCCTCCAACACTCTAGATGTTAAATCTAACATTAGCGTTTTAAGAGTGTATATGTTCATGTAATATTTGCCAAATTATACATTATTCTGATCATAATGACACTTTTGAATACTGTGAAATATAGTGGGAATGGAGATTTTCACTCATCCAGGTATAATTTGAAGTCAGGAAATAAACAATAAATCTGGTCTTCTGGATATAATGATTTATTGTTTATTTCCTGTGAAATATAGTACATTTGTATAAAATTATGTCCGTTATCACCAATTCAAAATACTCTCCTGGGTTAATAAATAGGTCAAAGTGAAATATTACAACCCAGTTGAAGTCGCGGATCAGTGACAGACAGCCTCTTCTTTGTTCTCTCAATAATGTGCAACTGAGCCATTGTCCACTCTAGTATAGACCGTTTAAATAACTCCTGCTGTTTTGTACCGGTACGCGATCTGGCTAGTGACGTCAATTGGGGAAAGCTCAACCATCAACACATGAACTTATATCATAAACAATCGAACAAAAAAACAACAAATGGTCTTTATTCGAGTTTTGTTCTCATAATAGAGACATGAATAATCGCAGAAGGTGTTATGATATGATTCATCTGTCAAATTAATAGTTATTTTAAGAAATATACGTCAACAAGAAAAAGATCTATATGCGCGAGACTCATACTCTTCTGCCCCATTGGGGTTAGCTACAGAAAACGATTTGTAAATGTGGTCTAAAATTGTAAATACTGTTAAATAAATGGCCGTCATCAATTGCGTTCAATACTGGAGTCTACATAATGTCGACCATGATGGAGTGACTGACATGTGACTGGTATCTGTTTCGATAAATAAGGAAGGCTTGATGCGTATGTCATGGCTGAAAGATATGTTTATTATGACAATTGTCAGGAGACTGGAACTCATTTTGTTGTAAATATATGCGCATATTGCTTATTTTCTTGTAATTCGTTAATGTACTATTTTTCTGGCTATATATATTACTATCCACTTTTAAAAGGTGATTTTTTTTCGATAGTAACAACTATATCAATAGCAATACAATTATCGGTAATTAGTAACTCTTTTCTGTCATATGACAATTTTTATAATAAATATATCATTTAATGCCGAGGAGCTTCGTTTCCTCATTTACGTATGCGTGTGGTATTCCAGTCTTGGCGTGTCAAGATGTAGTGATGTTTTCTAGAAAGTGTTTAAGTATTTTCTTTAATTTGCCTGGGGTTTTTCGTTGAGAATTTGTTTAAGTTTGGAACACATCGGGGAAATCAAGCTGAAGATGTTGACATCAGACTGTGGATAACAGTGATATAATTTGATATGCCCAACTATCACATTCAAACTTTAATTGGGTTCAATGCTGAACATTTTTGTTTTATCTATTCTGATAACCGTCTGACCGATTTTATAGGGGCTGGTGTCCTGGCGGAGACAAAAATAGACACTGTCCGGAGAGAGTTGTTGCCCTTGAATTGTCAGTGAATAGATTTCTTTTTCTTTGCAGGCTGTTTGGCGGGCACGCATTACGTTCTGCTTCGCGCTTCTTCATTTATGACATCCACAGTTCGCCGGACTCGCTTCTTCGAGTAGACTTCACAAAGTCGCTGTTATTTTTGTTAAGATTTCACAGATATGATCAAGCTTTATCGGCATGTGATCAAATTGCCTACACTGCGCATGCATTGATAAAGATACAGACAGAGAGATATTTGTATTTCACGTCACATTCGGCAATATTTCAGCTATATAGCGACTCTACATTGGTAGTTGTCTTCATCATTTCAGTGTTTGAAATTTTTAATTGGATGTTGACTGTTGAAACAGCGTACGGGAAAGTTCCATGAGCAATGATGTAAGAGGTCAGAATATTGACATGGATCCCGATAGGTGAGAGTCGTCATCTCACTATCAGACATGACTCTCCGCGCTTGGCTATTCTGACAAATGACTAGGCTTGGAGCGGCCTAAAACTAACGAGATTTATTGAAGTGTTTTTGCTAATTATTTCTGAACCATGCAGACAGCACAATTGGGCCTGATTCACCGCAGACTAACTAATCAACGAAATTATTTTTTTGAATAAAAAACAGAACACCGTTTTAAATCGAAATCAGAACGTCATCCACATCTACAACAGGGTGGAATCTAATAACATTATATCGAGTATATCTGATAAAGAAGATTGACCTAGTAAATACACGTTTGTGAAATGACGTTCTGGTTCCATGCCATATAAATAATTTATGGTAAGAGATTACTGGAACTATGTAAATCACATGGAATATTTATAGCTAATGGGATAATTGACAAGGACAGGAATATTGGAAAGTACACGACTACGAAACGTACTGTTGTTGACTGTGTTATCATCTGCTGAAGTACTGTCTCATATGTGTTCTTTTGAAGTGCATGATTTTGATCCTTTATGTTCAGATATTCATTGCCCTATTGAAGTGTGTTTATCAACAAAATTATCTGCGAATAGATCAAACATTAGTCATAATGAGCATAGCAAGCCAAACCCAAGATTTATCAAAGAAAAAGAGTCAGAATTTTGTGATGAGTTTAATCCAGAGGCTATTGAAGCAATAATTATTCAAATAGAACATAATCAAGTGGATATTGATGATGTTTGTAATGAAATTGTTAATATGTTTACGTCAGCTGCAGCTAAATCATTTGGAGAAAAGAAGATAAATCAGACTGTAAAGATTTCGAACCGCAGGGATAAGCCTTGGTTTAATAGTGAATGTCGGCGTGCACGCCAACACTTTAATAGAGAGAGAAATTTATACAGAAGAAATAGAACTGACAGAAATCGCTTGATTATGATTGAAGCTGGGAGAAGTTATAAACGGATATTGAATAAAGCCGAAAGGGAATATAAGGAGTTGCTGGTGAAAAATGTTGCTGACCATGATCAATGTAATTCGAAAGGCATATGGAAGTTGTTAAATGGTAAGAAAAGCAACGATTGTAAAGCTAGTATTAAGTCTCTAGTGGAACATTTTAAGTGTATGAATATTGTCGATTCTCTTAATGAAGATGATGATATTGAAGGAAATATTGATATGGTTGTTGATAGCCAAGATAATGATGTGCTTAATGCAGCTATAACGGAGGAGGAAATAGAACGGGTAGTAAATAACTTAAAAAATGGGGAATCTGCTGGGGTGGATAGTATATTGAATGAATATATCGGATGTACATTTTCTATGTTTAAAAGTCTGTATGTCATATTATTTAATAAGATTTTGGATACTGGCAAAATACCAGAGAGTTGGTCTACAGGAATTATTGTTCCAATATTTAAGAAAAAGGGACATCCTCAGGAACCAAGTAATTATAGAGGTATAACTTTACTTAGTTGTTTGGGTAAAGTTTTTACAGGGGTGTTAAATAACAGACTAATTATAACGTCATATGTAGAAGAAAACGATCTCCTTCTCGAGAATCCAGCTGGAAATGTATAACGCATCACCGATTACCACTGTCACTACAGCTTAACTTGTTTGATATCCTTGTGTTACCTATTCTATTATATAACTGCGAAATTTGGAGATATTCTAATTTGGACATCATTGAGAAAATACATTTATCTTTTTGTAAGCATATACTGGGTGTGAAGATGACCACTATGTCTGCTATGGTTTATGGTGAATTGGGTAGATACTCACTTAGAGTAATAATTTATTCAAGAATGATAAATTTCTGGTTAAAGTTAGTTTATGGTAAAGAAAATAATTTAAGTTCCGTGATGTATCAAACCATTTTTCTCCTGCATGAGAGAGAGATTTACTCATCACCATGGATCTTGCAGATTAAAAGCATATTAGATAAATGCGGTATGACAAATGTATAGTACGATCAGGATAGAGTTAACTCTAAATGGGTTAGCCATTCAGTTAAATTACGATTGTGTGACGAGATTGGCACGCTACTATATCTGAAAGTACAAAGTGTGACTTGTATAAGCTATTTGAAACAGATTTTAGATTTGAGCGGTATTTAAACGAGCTACCATTAAGCACAGGCCCACAGGTATTACGGTGAAGAGTCGAAATATGGGGTCTCTATATATAACCCCATGCTTTATATAAAGCCACAGTTGTGGATTTATATAAAGCATGGGGTTATATATAGAGACCAAATATTTCGATACTTCACCGTAATACCACCGTCCACACCCTCCAAAACTCATGTTTTGCGGGCCTGTGCATTAAGGTATAGGGTTTGTATGTCTCGTTTTAGATTATCTAGCCATAATTTATCGATTGGAACTGGGAGGTACAGTAATCGACCTCGGGAAATGCGATTGTGTATTTTGTGTGATAAAACTAAGGCGGGGGAAAAATAAGAAGAAACAAAACACTGGTATATATGCCTATATATCTTATATATACCAGGACCATAGGCGTACACACCCGGTTTATGTTATACATACCGGTAGCCTGTTTTATTTCTTTATTTTTCTAGATTATGAGATCAATAAATGTGAGTGCTCTAGCTTGTATTTGTATTTTGTGTTACGGTTTACTTCAAGAAGTATCGAATAGGCGCGCGCAAATGCTGAAAGTATCAGTTCAGATTTACGTTATAAAATATACATAGTTTTGTTACCAAAATTGGAAACATCGTCCACTATTTAGCATAATAAATTATCAGAAAGACATAGTTTTGGGAAGTCATTAATTTCTCTTGCATCTGAACAATTTGCGTGTATTCGTTATTCGATCGACCGTGATCGAACATATTTGTTGGTCCCAGTATTGCACGTTAATGCTCACGTGGTCCGAGGCTAATCGCCGTAATCTGAAGAACGCATTCTTCATCTGAGCATCTACTGTAATTTGTATCAAATAGCAAAGCAGAGTTGTGTCCCTTAGAACACGTTGGGATTCCGTTGAAGTGGTGAAACCAGGTGAATTGTCGATTGGGTTTGATCTATTGCCATGACACAAATAATATGTATTTTGATAGAGTGATTTAATTGTTTTAATTCCAACAGAACGGTAAACACCCAAATACAGATACCACGAGCTGTCGCCGCTTGTCATGAGACTCGTGAGATGTGTTATATACCGCGGTACAACTTGAGTACTGAACTTTGAGTATCAAATCCTGGGACTGACAGAATATCTGGAAGATACCGTCCTTAGTACAGCGTTTGACAGCTCGGGCTAAATCATTCCAGACATCCTAAGTGAACCAAAGTCGATAGCGGAGTGACGTCCACGGTATTACAAGAGTTACGCATAACTGTCCGTTCCTGCACTGCCAAACTTGTTTCTAGCAATAAGAAAAAAAAACTTGAAACAAGAATTATTTTCTAGGGAGTCACACAAGAAATTGTTTCTCAATACAAGAAACCTACCTTTTCTTGTATTGAGAAAAGAATGTTCTCAATTTCAGAAAAATCTTAAGAAAAAAATTCTCAGACGAAGAGAAAAAAATTATTAAATAAAAAAAATGCTTTCTTAAACTGAGAAAACATTTTCTCATATCAAGAAATCTGGTTAGAAAATATCTCTTAAATAATTTTCTAGGGAGTGACACAAGAAAATTCGTGAGAACGAGAAAAAAAAATTGAAATGAGGGTTTTTTTGTTAGAACTAGAAAAATGTAACGAAATGTTTTCTCAAAATCAAATTCATTTTCAATAGTCTATTATTTGTTTTTGGAATTATTAAACTCTTAGAATCGAGCCAATTTGTCTTTACCATCGACTCACTCACTCCAGTGATAATATTATCAGGGTCGACTGCAGTGATAATACTATCTGTGCAGTCAACGACATTGTAACGATAATATTATCAGAGCAGTAGGTCCCCTCACTCCTCTGTTGACTGCTCTGATAATATTATATCTGCAGTCTACCCTGATAATATTATAACTGGAGTGTAGGAGTGTATGAGTCGGGGGTAAAGGGAAATTGGCTCGATTCCAAGAGTTTAATAATTCTAAAAACAAATAATAGAGTGTTTTTTAGTGGATTCATTTTCTCACAGATGGAAATTATATAAATGTGGATACATCTCCTATATAGGATGTGTATCTACATTTTGGATACATCTCTTATATAGGATGTGTATCCACATTTTACAAAAATCAAAGTTTTATGCTCTAAAAAAATGTGGATACACATCCTATATAGAGTATCCACAAAAATCCGCTATATTGTGGTTACACCGTATTGGCTTATTTTGCACTTTTCGGTGCATTTATAGTGAACGTTTTGTTTTGTTGCAAAATTATGACACCTTCAACCAAAACCATATTTAGACTGAATATTTCAGAATTATTTGTTGTTCAAAATAGCTAAAATTGGTTTTGGTTAAAGGTGTCCTATTTTTGCACCGAAAGGTGCATAAAATACGAAAATAAGCCAATGTACCAACTTTGGTGCGCCATAAATCCGTTTTTGCGTGCATCTGCTGCCCTTCATTAGTTCATGTCTTATAATTCAACATGTATAGGCTGTACAAAATGGTCTATTTCATGTCCTTTTGATAAAAGTGAAAGTTTGGCCCTACAAACCGAACAGCTTGAGGACGATTCTCTATGTTTACACTACATTCAAACTAAAGATTTGATTTGTTAATCATAAACATTAACTGATTTGGATAATTTTAAGTAAAGAGTATTTGAATACTTTATTTGCCTTTTTGGTCAATTGATCTAACATATGTGTTTGTTGCCATGTTGGATATGCTTCATCGCCACATCACTATTCCCTAGAGTATTTGAGAACATACGCCCTTTCTATCGATCTCCTTATATCTGTTTGTGTCATATCGACATATGGTCCAAAATATGACATTTATGCAGTGGCTGGGTTTTCATAGATGTTTAGTGTGTCAAAGATTATTTTGGTATTGTGTTGTGGCGAGGGTATGTTCCACATGGCAACAATCTTATGTATTTATCATGCACAGTATATATGTGAATAAATAAATAAACAAATTGCTTATGGATAACAACTTCTAGTATATATGTGCATGTCCTCTTCTGTTCCAACTGCCACTGAGGGAAGACATGAGCTGCAGTCTGCATCTTTATCTTTTGTAAACAGGTACTGCAGTCATGTTCTTCCCAACCCAACATTAGAGCCATGCTCTGGCTATATCCAGGGCATGATGACAGCCCACCAGGCATGTCATTTTCGGGCAGACTAAAATTATTACGAAATTATCAAAGTACTAAAATTGAAACCATCTCATTTATCTGCAATATTATACACAACATTGTTATGGATTGATTGATTAACACATATTTCATCCATATCACATATACTGTTTGTCTGAGTTCCTGAGTTGAGCAGTACATGTAATACAGTCATGTTAACACACCCGAGTCCACTCCCGAAAACATGTAAGATAGTTTCGTAGACAAATCAACGTCACGATACCAACATGTCTTACAACATGTGAGACGTCCATATATATACCATGGACAAACAAGTCTTACACATAAATGATTACAAGTACTTTAAGTACTTTGATATAATTTGTGATGGGCGTATGCAATAAAGAATCCTGAATAACGTATCTAAAATTCAGCAGTCCGATTGTTTGTTCTTTTCCAACTTCTTTAACACTTAGAAAATATGGCGGCATCTCAATGAAGTGTATAGCGGCACCCTGCTTCCAGGGCATACACTGCTATATCAAGAACTCGCTGACCGTTTGCTCGCTTACCGTTTGGAAGAGTAAGCTGGACGATTCTGGTAACAGGGTAGACCTACGGACATTTAACGCAGAAGAAAAGTGAATATATACAACATAATTCCATATAAACTTGACCTAAGGATATTGGTACGATAATACTATCACCAGTATCACGATCCCTACAGTTCAGAAAATTGATGTGCATAAATGTCAGTTGTCGACTGTTAAAATGCTGGTCGATGTCGAGACAACTGTAGATTTCATTATTCTCGACCGTATCACTGATGCATTGGCAGAGGTCATGGAGAGGTCACGCAAGTGTACTGCACACGCTAAAATCGGCATAGTGTGGATTGACTTCGTCAACCTGACAAAAAAGCTTTCCTTTTTTTTGCGAATCAGTCCACGGTCACACTATATAAACAGTGCAAGAAAAGTAAGTCCCCCCCTAAACGATGTTTGATATCTTCCAAGATATTTTCCAGATCCTGGTGAATTTTTGCACACACTAGCCCAGTAACCAGCCCCACACGGTATATCAAGGATTAATACGTAGGTGTAGTTGTACGCAAATGAGCATGCGCAAACTGGGAATCGGTCCAATTTTGAAAAGTTCATGAACAGATTAATCCAGACTTTTCAATGTCAAATCGTTATTTCATCACAGAATTCGATCAACCAGTCATGAAATATTCGTGTGGTTGGGCATCCAGGACATGTCAACCACCACAAGAAATTCATGCGGTTTCACATAACGGGTTTTACGTAATTTGATGTCCGAGATGGGCAATAAAAACGGTCTCATACCTGAATATCCCATATTTCTGCCCACAAGTCTTGGGCATTCAGTTGAAGTTCTGTGGTAAACCATGCCTCGTTTATCCAATATGGATAGGGCTGTTGCAATTGGTCTGTTGGAGGCTAACACCCCTGTAAAACAGGTTGTTCGTCGAATGGGGGTAACACCTAAAGCAATTCGCAAATTGCAAGCAAAGTTTCGTGCTACAGGAGATGTGAAGGATCTACCAAAAAGTGGAAGGCCCAGGACGACCACACGACGACAAGACCGTCGAATCGTTAACGTCACACTGAGGAACAGAACGTTATCAGGTATGAGGGCCTCGGTGTGCCACAAAAAAATCGAATACCATTTCCTGATGTAGCGCAGATCCAACTCGTTCCGTTAAACACGACTCACTCACTCCTCAATTCACTTAACTCCCATTCTGAATTTCAGCACGAGAGGCCCGAGATCAAATAAGAGCAGATGCTGGTGCCGGCGCTAGGAGAGTGAGTGCTCAAACAGTTAGGAGACGCCTAAAAGCCGTCGGATTGCGTGCTAGGCGTATGGTGAAGAAGGCTTCTATGCTCCGCCGTCATAAGATAGCGCGTCTGCAGTGGGCAAGAAATCATGTTCGGTGGACCAGACGACAGTGGGGCAATGTTCTCTTCAGTGACGAAACGCGTGTCTGTCTCCGTCACGTTGACGGTAGGAGGCGTGTGTGGCGTCGTCAGGGAGAGCCGCATGCCGAGTGTTGCGTGCAACCAGTAACGGCCTTTGGTGGTGGCAGCGTAATGGTCTGGGCAGGCATTAGTTTGACCGGTAAAACCGATCTGGTGCCGATTCAGGGGAACTTGAACGCTAATCGCTACGTGACTGAAGTTCTTCGACCACAGGTTTTGCCCTACGCAGGTGCCGTTGGGGATGGATTTGTCTTCATGGACGACAATGCGCGTCCACATCGGGCAAGGATTGTAAATGGCTTCTTCCAAACTGAAGGCATTGACCACATGCAGTGGCCCGCCAGTTCTCCGGATCTCAATCCCATCGAACATCTTTGGGATCAGCTGAAACAATCGGTCTATCGTCGAGTTGGGGTGGAGTCAAATCTTGATGACGTGAGACGCCTGCTTCAGGAGGAGTGGTTAGCCATCCCGCAACGTCGGATCGCAAGCCTCATCAACACCATGCGAGCACGTTGTCGAAATGTCATCCAATGTCGTGGCGGTTACACGCGATTTTAATGATTACTGACCGTCGAGATACGGAGTCAACATGATCGAATTCTGTGATGAAATAACGATTTGACACTGAAAAGTCTGGATTAATCTGTTCATGAACTTTTCAAAATTGGACCGATTCCCAGTTTGCGCATGCTCATTTGCGTACAACTACACCTACGTATTAATCCTTGATATACCGTGTGGGGCTGGTTACTGGGCTAGTGCGTGCAAAAATTCATCAGGATCTGGAAAATATCTTGGAAGATATCAAACATCGTTTAGGGGGGGACTTACTTTTGTTGCACTGTTTACAATAGATTGTGCCATGAACAGTGCGACTGAGACGTGCGTTATCGCAAATAAATGGGTAACAGGCTAGAACGTATGAGAGGTCACACTATATGAAATGCGTTGAGTACCCGTCGCTGTGCAGTGCGATTCGAATCGAGAAGTTTTCAATTTTTATCGCACTGCACACATGATTGCATGGATTTGGCAAGAACAAGATATCATCGATATCAACTTAAACGCTCCTATGGGGTTGTATACCCAAATCCATCACATTTTCCATGAAAGTCAGTTGATATTATACAGATGAATTTCATTAAAACTCCCCGTGTCTTAAATATTGGCTACGTATGATCATCATTTCTTGGGATCGCTTAGTTAAAGTGGGCATTGGTTTCTGATATCATTCACGCTTCATTGTAGGATAACAGATAGACTTTACTATGACCATCGATTCAGGTCAACCTCACAATGTGCACGATCCTTCAAATAAAAAAAAAATTCAAATAAATAAATAAAAATAAATAATACACAGGCTTCGACGCGAGCGTCGACGCATTTGTGTGATCACTCCTCTAGAATAAAATTAAAAATGAGTTAACAGTAGTAGAGACAGCGTATTCAACCCGATTTGACCTTTGATATTTGTAATGTCATATAGGTCATGGTCGCTATAGTTCCTGCAATTCCGGTCACGTGCAAATGGACGGAAATGGCCTTTGACCGGGTAGTATTCCTCCACGGTGATGCAGTCACAGGTCTACTGCCTCTGACAGAAAGTAATCCCATGCTAGACTCCTTATACGCTTGCTAATTCGCGTCCGGAGGTCAACTGACCTTGGGCCTTGACTAGTGGCCAATCCTAACTTTTAATGTTAATTGACCTATGCATAGCAATACATGTCAGTTGTGTGTTCTCCAAGCAGCGAGCGAGGAAAGTTCCCATGACACTTCCGGGATTCGATCATGCAGAGCCAGCATGCTACTGGTATGTTAGTCATCTCGGTCATGGTACTCACATCTCCCTAGTATAATCCGTGGCGTGTCTGATTCCTACTACTCCTCCTCCTCCGCTTTACTCACTGCACACCGGGTCGCATAGGTGTGGCGCGGGATAGGGTGGGGCGAGAGACCTGGGGTTTTCTATGGTTGGCCATCCCTGCCAGAATTCGTCATTTAGAGGTTGCCTCTAAATAATATATACCATGGTATAAAATGCCAAGCCTGCCATAATTCGTATTTAGAGGCTGCCTCTAATTATTTTGTACCATGGTATAAAATGCCGAGCCTGCCATAATCCCTATTTAGAGGATGCCTGTAAATCGCCAAGCCTGCCACAATTCGTATTTAGAGGCTGCCTCTAATTATTTTGTACCATGGTATAAAATCGCCAAGCCTGCCATAATTCCTATTTAGAGGATGCCTCTAATTCATTTTAGCCGTAAGTCGTAAATTGTCGCCTTCTTATTACTTCCACTAATGATATGCGCTTTCACAAATTTGGTGCCATATCTCTACGCTTGTTACAAGTTTACTCATTGGTCAAATTTAATATTCTTGATATGACATCGAGTTGTTTATGACTTACGGCTAAAATGAATTAGAGGCATCCTCTAAATAGGAATTATGGCAGGCTTGGCGATTTTATACCATGGTACAAAATAATTAGAGGCAGCCTCTAAATACGAATTATGGCAGGCTCGGCATTTTATACCATGGTATATATTATTTACAGGCAGCCTCTAAATACGAATTGTGGCAGGCTTGGCGATTTAGAGGCATCCTCTAAATAGGAATTATGGCAGGCTCGGCATTTTATACCATGGTACAAAATAATTAGAGGCAGCCTCTAAATACGAATTATGGCAGGCTTGGCATTTTATACCATGGTATATATTATTTAGAGGCAGCCTCTAAATGACGAATTCTGGCAGGGATGGCCAACCATAATTTTCGCTACCTGAGATTCCATGGGCCAGGCTTACATCCTACAGTAGAATGGGTCGACTGCGCATGCGCGATGAGGAGTGCGCGATGAGTAGTATAGAAAGGGCACGCGATCTCCCTATCCCTATAGGTGTGGCGCGGGATAGAGTGGAGCGAGAGACCTGGGGTTTTCGCTACCTGAGATTCCATGGGTCAGTCTGGCACCCTACAGTAGAATGGGTCGACTGCGCATGCGCGATGAGTAGTGCGCGATGAGTAGTATAGGAAGGGCACGCGATCTCCCTATCCCTATAAACTAACCCATGGGGGTGAATGAACCCATGGGGGTGAATGAGCCATGGGGGTGAATGAGCACTCGTAATATTAAAGATAGGAAATTCCCTAACATACTGCATATGCTATTGGTCTGATCCCCGACACTATCTCTAGCAGTATGTCCAGAATAATGACAAGTAGGACCCAACCCATCGAAACTGGGGAAAAATCTGGATATGTCGCCAAAAACCTGCTGGACAACTATCTAACGGGCATCGGACAGGCATGCCTGAGGTGGACGTTTTGGGGTCTAGGTGAGTCATCCGTTGCCCAGATGGGCCGTTATATTTAAGCGCTCGTGTGGAAGAGTCGGACTGGGGTAGTTTTTATTGAAAGTGTCGTCAATCTGCTATGGTCAGCCGCTTGACCAGTACATCCAATTTGGTGACCATATCCTGAGCGGGTTTGATGAGCCTTTTCACCAGGGCGTTGAAACGTTAAGCTAGGCGTTGGCGGGCGTTACGATAAGGAGTTAAGATAGGGCGTTAATGTATTCAGATAGGGCGTTAAGGCGTTACTGTAAAGCTCTCCACAATGGTCATACTGGGTTTCTGCTTTCTCTACTACTACGGGGTGACTGGGTTACATTCCTCCGACTCCAAGAGCTCTGAGTTGCAAATCCAAGAGCTCGGAGCTCGTATGCGAGCGATGACGTCACTTCCAGCGATGTCCAGTGGTGACGTCACTTTCATCAAGGGGCAGGGGCCAATGGACAATATATGTGCATGTGTTTGGATGGTTGACAATGCGTAAACGCGTTATAATAGGGCGTTACGATAAGGCGTTAAGTCGTTGAGATAGGGCGTTACGGCGTTGAGACGGGCGTTAAGGCGTAACGACGGGCGTTGACGGGTGTCACTGCATTTCGATGAATTAGTGGCAATTTCATGGAATATCTAGAAAATCAGAGCTCTGAGCTATTTTGCCAGGGCGTTGAAGCGTTAAGCTAGGCGCTGGTGGGCGTTACGATAAGGCGTTAAGATAATGCGTTAAGGTGTTCAGATAGGGCGACAAGGCGTTACTTGTCATAGGGCAAATATACTGGGTTTCTGCTTTCTCTACTACTAAAGAGCAGCTGGATTACTTCTCTAGATTTTCACTTCCCCGAAATTGAGAGACTACAAAATCTCTAAAACATTCCCATTTCTACAACTCACCACGTGTAAAGTCCGTTTTTCGCTTTTTCTGTGAAAAACCCTGCACCTCTCGGAAGGTCATGATCCGCTGGGAACCGATATTACCCCATCTAAACCTAGTTGATAGGGGTTTTCCATATTTTAGAGCTAAATTCCTTGTTTTCAGGTCTTTTGCCGGGGAGAGTTTTACATGCACCCACCCATGACTTGATCGACCTGGAGGATCGCTTTACATGGATACCCTCCCCGACCCAGTACGCTCACTATGCGCCCACCTCGACCCAATTCCGGTGCCTTTTCCCCACAATTTCCTGCCTGTGCATGCGCAGAATGTTGGAAAAGGACAGCACACTAGTCCAGCCCGATGGTCCTCCATGATTGCTTCACTGTGACACCTCACCCGGCCCAATTGGACCACTATTGGTTCATCTCGACCCCAAAACGTCCATGCAAATACCCTTTTTCTACTGCGCATGTGCAGTTAGACGATATTCCCACCCTACACCCATCCGTTGGACGCTCCCCCACGAGTGCTTCACTATGACATCTCACACGACCCAATCGGACCGCTATGGGTCCACATAGACCCCAAAACGTCCACCTCGATCTGGGTCATCAGAACTTTTTAATAAAAGTCAACGCATGGCCTCGAGACTCCTCCCCTCGTGTTCTACAGCTCGAGATAGAGAAAACAAGGTGCTACACCGCATACCGCAGATGTCCATGAATGGGTTCCCCATTGGGACTAATTAACATTGTCCACTGCGCCGGAATTGACCTAACATGCTCACCCAGACCTGCGTGAAGTTTTCAGCGAAATTCAACCCATGGCCTCGAGACGTGTTCTACATCGCGAGACAAAGAAAACAAGGTGCCACACCCCATAGTAAAATCCACAAGAAAAAAAAAGATCAACCCAATACTCCTACCTAATATTCCTTGGGATAGCCGCCAGCAGAGTTATTGTCCCGTCAGAGTTTCTCGTCCTTGCGTCCAGAGTGTACAGATGGCGCTACTATCTAAATTTTCGTAACATCCGGGTATCAGGGAATTTGCCCCTTGAACGCCATTTATCATCTACCGATCTTACACAAACGGACCTGCACGGATGTTTTTTAACCTTTTGCGAGCGATTGTACCATGCTATATTATATATTATTATACCTCTTGAATATTCATGAGGGTTTTCTGGTATTTCATTGGTCGAAATTTACCCAGCCAAGAGTCAATATTTTTCAATCCCTGACCCAGCTGTTTATATGTCAGGCGGAGCGCGTGAGGTCCGGAGTCAATATTGTGATCACGTGATCACTGTTTACAAGTACCGTCTGCCTGCAACATGGCTGACGGTGGTCGCTTCGTAGATTTGTCCGATGAAAATCTGCAAGAATTGTTACACAATAGGGACAGTAAGAACACATAAAATGTTATACAGGCGTCTATATCAATATCACGGGTCTACTGTCAAGCAAAAGATATTGAATTCGATAGTCTTTCGTCAATAACGAAAGAACAACTTGGCGAATTCCTCTATAAAATTCTTTGATGAGTTGAGAAAGAAGGATGGAGATAAATACTCCCCTTACTCGATGGTAAGCTCACGTTTCGGTCTACTGAATATTCGAGAGGTATAATAATTTGTTATAAGTAAATTTCTATCTGCACTGCCCGAGTAATCCATTTCATTCTCATCTCAAAACTGGAGTAACTTTACGCCGTCGATGTCACCCAATCAAATGAGTTCACTATGACCCAGATAAGATTTATGAATGAAGTGGGTAAAGCCAGTGGCTACATTGTATCAAAACACCCATGGTTTGTGACGAAGAGTTCACCTCGTACATTTCGGAAAACGCGTGTGAAAGTTTAAATTCTCAATATTATTCTAGTCAGATTGGAAGCAGCTTTGTAGATTTATCCATGAACTATTCAAAAAATTGTATCTGATTGATAACACACAGCTGTAGGACAGAAACTTTTCGTCAAATAGCTTTTTTGGAAAGGAGTAGCAGCACCATGCGTTAGTCTGGCGTCATAGCGATAATTCACTGCAGTTAATAAATTCGGTATAATAAAACACTTATAAACTTGTGACGGAGTCAATATCATGAAACGTGGATCCTTGGCCAGACACTGCAGTTAATAAATTCGGTATAATAAAACACTTATAAACTTGTGACGGAGTCAATATCATGAAACGTGGATCCTTGGCCAGACTTGGCCAAGTCTGACCTCGGGTCCAGGTTTCATGATATTGACTCCGTCACAAGTTAATAAGTGTATAATACTAACGTGTGGGTGTATCTATCTAATGCATTCATGCCACGGAAGACAACATGTTGAGATTTGCGGGTCCCCGATCACGTCATCGCTCAACATCGGGACACGGTGATTCCCTGTGGAGAAACCCTATTCTATTTATAGATCATGATGTCAGTTCTATTTATAGATCACCTGACTATAAGAATTGAACAGAATACTGCATCTAACTCCCAATATATTCATGTATTTTTTTCGTGGCAATGCGGATCGACAATCGTGTGTTCAACCCTATCCCGGGTCCCACCCAGATCACGGATATCTTGCTGCTGCGCTGGACAGCCGGATAGTCACCAGCTCATGTTTCAGTCCTGTTCGACCTTAAATTAAGTTATCAATCGATCACCCCTGTCAATCAACCACCCATTCCCGGCGATTCAGGCGATCCCCCGCGTATTTGAAGCGCCGTTGACTTGAGACTAATCTCTGTCCGCGGAGGCTTCTCCCCGGAAGTGACCGCATCACCGCCCGACCTTATCGCCTCACCGCGGATGAATACCACGGAAGAATACAGCCCCGGGATCACTCCCGATCACGTGACTCTTGACCCTTGTGCCGGAAATATAGTGAACTTGACCTCTGTGACGTCATCGCCACGTCAAGCCACGACATGCAAATTTTTGAGGTCAGTAGGTCCTTTCAATTTGTCCTTTCTCAGATCATTAAAATCTGAGGCTCCAAAATCCCTTATACATTTAAGTTCGGTTTCTTGGGACATGTACGAACATCTGAGAAAAGAACGCAAAGATCCAGTAGGAAGGTATTGTAGGAACGTGGGAGATATATAACTAGGATATATTTGATGAACACCTTTAAAAACTAAAATAAGACGAATCAGTTTAAATTTTTGACTGTGTTGTGTGTGACATACCATTCCTTGATTGGGGTACAAAGTTCAATATCTAAAATTTGCTCCATGCCTCGCCCCAATCTAATTAAAATTAATTCCTATCTGCTCCCCCATTTGGATATGTCGCTTGCATATCGACAAATACGATTGGGAAGCATTGATAGGATATTAATTTATTAATATTGAAGCTTGAAAACGTTCAGAAACTTGTAAATCTCTAAGGGAAGAATTACTATAGTTGAACAATACATAAAATGTGATAATATAAACCAATAACAAAACAGTTTTCTGCAATGACAAGATCTACCAAATAAGTATAACTTGAATTTCACATGCTTCACAATAGATTGGATTTGTGCAGACCAATCGAGATTTTGGTTTATCTTAACACCCAAAAGTTTTTCGCAGCTGACAGTTTCCGAAATAAGTGTCAAAAATCGACCATAGAGGTCCATGTCCCCCGCTAGCAGCACCAGTTATGGTGGATTAACTGGCGCTGCTGCTGCGGGGGCCATGGACCTCTATGGTCGATTTTATTTGGTCGATGAAATCTCATATCATTGATGAAGAGTATGATTTGAAAATGGAGATATCGCTGATGAGCTTAACATAATCTAATACTGCGGATGGCACCCAGATTGGATTATGCACATCCATAAAACATAATACCAACTGTCCTCTCACCAATGTCCATGCACTCCCCAGGCTTGAAGTAGATTGGTTGAATCGTTCTAGAGTTATTGTCCAGACAAGATCTAAATGCTGAAAATCTAAGATGACTGATGGTGGCCATCTTGGAAATACACAGGTAACTGTAAAGCAATGATAACTGTCCTCTCACCGATGTGAAGCCAAACTGCAAGTTTGAAGTCGATCAGTTGAATTATTCTAGATTTGTTGTCCAGACAAGATGCAACTGCTTAAAATGCAACATAATCCAATATCGCTGGTAGTTGGCAGCCAAATTGGATTATGCTCGTTCATGAAACACAATCCTAACCGGGATCTCATCAAGGTCAAGGGACTTCCCAAGTTTGAAGTAGATCAGTTGAATCGTATCCCAGCTATTGTCCGCACAAGATCAAACTGCTTAAAATCCAATGAAATCCAGTATGGCTGATGGTGGCCATATTGGATTAAGCATGTCCTTGAAAAACCATCCTAATCCTCCTCTCAACAATGTCAAGGCACTCCCCAGGTATGAAGTAGATCGGTTGAATCGTTCTCGAGTTATTGTCCGGACAAGATCCAACTGCTTATAATCCAATATTGCTGACAGCGGCGATATTAGATTACGCACATTGCTGAAAAACAATCCCAACCGTCCTCTCACCATGTCAAGGCACACCCCAAGTTTAAAGTTGATCGGTTAAATCGTTCACGAGTTATTGTCCGGGCAGGAAAATCTAAGATCCAACTGCTTATAATCCAATATGGCTGACGGCGGCCATATTGGATTATGCACATTGCTGAAAAACAATCTCAACCGTCCTCTCACCGATGTCAAGGCACTCCCCAAGTTTGAAGTAGATCAGTTGAATCCTACTCCAGTTATTGTCCGGACAAGATCAAACTGCTTAAAATCCAATGAAATCCAGTATGGCTGATGGTGGCCATATTGGATTAAGCACGTCCTTGAAAAACAATCCTAATCCTCCTCTCAACAATGTTAAGGCACTCCCCACATATGAAGTAGATCAGTTGAATCGTTCTTGAGTTATTGTCCGGACAAGATCCAACTGCTTATAATGCAATATGGCTGACGGCGGCCATATTAGATTACGCACATTGCTGAAAAACAATCCCAACCGTCCTCTCACCAATGTCAAGGCACACCCCCAGTTTGAAGTTGATCGGTTAAATCATTCACGAGTTATTGTCCGCACAAGAAAATCTGTGATCCAACTGCTTATAATGCAATATGGCTGACGGCGGCCATATTAGATTACGCACATTGCTGAAAAACAATCCCAACCGTCCTCTCATCAATGTCAAGGCACACCCCAAGTTTGAAGTTGATCGGTTAAATCGTTCACGAGTTATTGTCCGGACAAGAAAATCTAAGATCCAACTGCCTATAATCCAAAATGGCTGACGGCGGCCATATTGGATTATGCACATTGCTGAAAAACAATCCCAACCGTCCTCTCGCCAATGTCAAGGCACACCCCAAGTTTGAAGTTGATCGGTTAAATCGTTCACGAGTTATTGTCCGGACAAGAAAATCTTACGGAATTGCGGAATTTCGGAATTACGGAATTACGGACACCGGTGTTTCTAATATCCCCCCCTACTAAGTAGCGGGGGACAACAAGATGGAGTCAACAAGATGGAGATTAAAATCTACTCCGTTAATGTGGCTTCTTTTTTGGGTCGTAGATACAATCATAGCTTTGGATTTTTGAGCATTTGGCAAAATCGTAGTAGGCCCTACACATACACACGTGCTTTTGACATTGTACAGATCTGTATTCATACGGATTTGTACATCATCGAGACATTGGTCAGCTGCGTGAAGTAGTAGTATCGCCTGCGAAGATAGTGAAATTAGAATTGAGATGAAGTGGCATGTCAGAGCCTTGATTGTAATGAAGCATCAAATCATAGTTTATTGTTTGTCAAACCACATGTGTCTCTGTTCCAATTTCAAAGGTTCATCTCCCAGCAGCATACATGTCAATTAACATTTTAATACACTGAATTAAAAATTATTCTTGAATCTATCAAATTACCTTGAGTAAGGATACCATTCTCAGTTTTTGCCGGTTCAAATAATGGTTTGATTTTACAAAAGTTCCAAATTGATCTGCCTGCCTGAGTTATTAGATTAGTGAAGTTAACGTCCAACAAATGCAGAATTGAGCTTGCCATCCGGCCCTACGTTATTCAGTGATGTATTTCCCTACCCTATTGCCTCGACGGACCCTATTGACTAGACGGAGGTCTTTGCTCTCATCCATGGTTGTGAATTGGTGTCACCTTCACGTTTTCCACAGTGAAGGAAAATGGCGTTTGGTTACTCAATGGTTGAAAATGAAAGTCAATGACAAGGAAATGTTCTGAACAGCAAGCTTGAGGAATTTAGTTGGAACACAATCTATGCAAGGTAACTGTTTGTCTTTCAGTCTTTTAAGTTGCGCAGATACAGATTTTTGGCTTCGTAAGGGGATGGTTTAGTCCGAAACCGGAGTCTTCTGATTTTCCACGAATTCGGCAAGTTTCCCAGTGACTTCAGCGGTGTGAAGTGGGTTTGCTTTTGGATATTGGACATTGGACATTCGGATCTCACAGGTTCGGTTTACAAAGGTTAAATATTAAAAAATATTCAGTGGATATTCATTGGATATTCGTTGGATATTCGATGGATATTCGTTTGATATTGGATATTCAATGCATATTCGACATATGAAATGCTGATTCGTCCCACATCATGTAGAGAGGTATAATTAATGGAGTTTTCGTCTAAACTAAGCTGCGCGCCGCTCTGATTTTACTCTGATCTGAAAGACCATGTACGTAGCTACACCATACCCTTAAGTTTAGAGCGGCGCGGGGCTTTGTTTTTTTTATATACTATCTCGAAAGAGTAAAAAATATGAAAAAATATATCATGAAAAGGAGTATAATTAATGAACTTTTCGTCTAAACCAAGTTGCGCGCCGCTCCGATTTTAATCTGATCTGAAGATCATGTACGTAGCTACACCATACATGTACCCTTAATTTTAGAGCGGCGCGCGGCTTTGTTTTTTCTTATATACTATCTCGAATCAGTAAAAAATATGAAAAAGACATATCATGAAGAGGGGTATAATTCATGGACTTTTTGTCTAAAGTAAGCTGCACTCCGCTCTGATCTTACTCTATTCTGAAGGACCAAGCACGTAGCTACACCATACCATTAATTTTCATTTGTTTTGATATATAAATTTCCAGTTTTCAAAATAAATTAAAAACAATAATAATGGGTGGTGGTATATTTCTCGACTTTTCTTTAAAGGTCAACCCAAACGATCTGAGGTCAAAAATATAAAAAAATCGTCCTCTCGATTCTGAAAATAATGATATTTTTTTTTATAATTTTGTACCGTCTGATTGGCGAGATATTGCCGTTTGAAAGGTGAAAATCGCTCTCCTGTCAATTCCAGCTGTGACGTCACGGAGGGACAGCCGTCTTGTATTCTCTATGTTAAAGTCGTATACCACAGTCAGAAGTAGTTGCTGATTTCTAGAGATTTTCGGAGTATCGGGGCATCATTTGTTAAATATGCCGCGACGTTGTGTAGTGGGAGGTTGCAGTTTTACTACAGATGACGGTGTTAGTATTCATTTGTGGCCTAACGACGAGAAAATCGCTGCAAACAGGACGAAATTTGTACGCAACACGAGGGTGTGGAAAAAGGGCCCGAGCCAGTACTCGTATAATTTGCTCGGCACATTTTGACAGAAAGACATCATTCGAGGACCTCTACAGCGTAGCAGTTGAATTCGGGCACAAACCAAAACTAACGAGAACAGCTATTCCAACTATCAAACCTAAGAACAATCAGAATGTGACGGCAAAAAAATCGGACAAGGAGAATCTACCACGGACATCGGATGAACGAACCTTGCCTGCAAGCGAGGCCTCGGGCGGGGAGACGCTGTACATGCCCTGTTCGCTCTCGCGTCCCCGACGAACGCCCAGAATGCTATCCATGATGTGGCATTTGTTGCTTCAGCACCTACAAGTTAGACTGGATAAGTCTCTATTTCATATGTACTATTTAATAATAATAAAATGATCTTTCTTAAATATATATACGTTAGATACATGTAAGTAAATAAAATAAAAATGAAAAAAAAAAATATGAAAAAATTATTTCAAGAATTTCTTAATAGGCAGAGTTACTTCCTTTTGTTTCCCCTTTAAAATACATTATGAAACAGGGGCTGGGTCCAGTCTACCTACAAATGTGAGAGTGCATGTAGATCAGACAACGACAAAGTCGTACAGTGATCGGGCAAACCGGTCACCTTTTATTATTTTTTTTCTGAACACCTATTGGTTCTGAACATCAATTGGAGTGAATGGCTGGAGATACAGAAGTGAAAATAATACTTTCATAATCCTTTGACATTTGAGGTTGTGGGAATATCATTCGATTTCAATTTAATTGAAGTAATTTGTCGAAAATAGAGCAAATGTGAATGCCGATCCATCACCTCATTTCGACACCCACTCACCACGGCTTACTTTTCGCCATGAATGTCCAAAGTTTTTTATCAAACTATATAATTCTGAAATTGGTATTTCGTGGGGATTATGGGAAAACAAACAGAATTCAAATCGGACGTATATCAGTAGAGTTATCAACAGTTTACTGTCCATTCTGTCGAATCCCGGAGTTTATCCCTTCGAAAAGGCCGTCTCGGCCAGTATAAACAACAACAACAATACAAACGTGCTCGTTCTTTACATCACAGAATCGATCTACATTCAATACAGTTTGACATATATGGACATTTGGTCTTATAGATGACGATAATAAAGTTTCCAGTCAAGTTGCAAACCAATCTGTATTCAACAAACGACCTCTCCGAATCCTGTCGTCGTCGAGTTTCACGTTGTCAGAATGGTTGTCACTGTCCGAGTCGGAGCCGTACGGCTCAAATTGATAGGGCTGAATTCCGTCGTTGATCTTCAAACAACTGTTATTTTGCCCGTCATCATCCTCCTCTAGGTCTATTTCATCTTCTTGGCGAAAAATATTTCCATCTAAGGAGCTGATATCGCTCGTATCGACATCTGAATCGGAGCTCTGACTGCACTCGCTTTCCATGTTATCCGCTATATTTTCTCAGGCAATTGCCCTGCGTGACGTCATCAACCCAGCTGTGAAAGTGTAAAAAAGCCCACTTTGCTCCCATATTACGTGTGTTTCTGATCAGATTAGATTTTTTTCAATATTTTTTTCGTACAAAGTGAAGTATGAACTACGATTTTTAAGGATTTTTCGACAAAAACAAATTCCGTT
>JAVTVY010017249.1:0-64315 GCA_036873755.1 Hanleya hanleyi | reverse complement strand
TTAAGGATATTATAGACGAACCAATTTGGTTTAATCCCAAACTGAAACAGTCACTTTTCATCAAAGACTGGTATCAAAAAGATGTTCTAGAAATCAGACACATGTTTGATTCTAACGGCCACTTTCTTCACTTTAACGTGTTGAAAGATAGATATGAATTAAAAGGAACATACCTAGATTATATACGGATAGTTAAATCAATACCCGATAAATGGAACAAACGTTCTGAGAACCCCAACATCTCGCCTTGCGGGGTCATCCGCCGAAGGTGACGCAGTATTGTAAGCACACATGTAGAGCAAACAATAAGGTCTAGAATACGTGATGTAGTACAGACAATAATGTCTGGAATAGATTATCTGGTACAGACAATAACATCACTCCCATGGGGGATTACTGGCATATAAGTTAATCTCATGTAGGATGGATATGTCAGTGCCGTCGGATTACTGGTGCATAGGGCAGTCCAGTGTGAGATTACGGCTTGATAGGTCAGTCCCATGTGAGATTACTGCTGGATAGGCCAGACTTGTGTAGGATCACTGCTGGATGGACCAGTCCCGTGTGTTATTACTGATGGACAGACCAGTCCCCTGTGGGATTACTGCTGGATATTCCAGTTCCAAGTGGGATTACTGCCGGATAGGCCAGTCCTGTCTGGGATTACTGCTAAACAGATGAGTCCCGTATGGGATTAATGCTGGATAGGACAGTCACGTATGGGATTACTGCTGCATAGACAGTCCAGTGTGAGATTACTGCTGCATACGGCAATCCTGTGTGGGATTACGGCTGGGGAGGCCAGTCTCATATGGGATTACTGCTAGATAGGCTAAACCGTGTGGAATTACAGTGGGATAGGTCAGTCCCATGAAGGCTTATGGCTGGATAGGTTAGTGCCATGTGAGATTACTGCTGCATATTGCAGTCCAGTATCATATTACTTCTGGATAGGTCAGTCCCGTGTGAGATAACTGCTACATAGGCCAGTCCCGTGTGGGATTACTGCTGGAAAGGCCGGTCCCATGTGGGATTACTGCTGGATAGGCCAGTTCGGTCTGGGATTACTGCTGGATAGGTCAGTCCAGTGTGGCTTTACTGCTGGATAGGCCAGTGCCATTTGGGATTACTGCTGGATAGGTCAGTCCTGTGTGGGATCACTGCAGGATAGGCCAGTCCCGAATGGGATTACTGCTGGATAGACCAGCCCGGTATGGGATTACTGCTGGATAGTTGAGTTCCGTATGGGATTACTGCTGGATAGGTCAGTCCCGTGTGGGATTACTGTTGGATAGGCCGGTGCCATTTGGGATTACTGCTGGATAGGTCAATCCCGTGTGGGAGAGCTGTGACCTAGGAAAAAATGAAACCAAGTTTTATAATCATCCCACGAAAGGTTCAACAAACTTTCCATGTACAGATCTACATGTAAATTTTTGCCCAACAAAAACATACAAAGTCTAAACTGCAATAATTAGGACAAAAATTCGTATTTAATGTCATATTTCTTAAATAGCACATGCACATCCTCGAATCACATTGAACTTGGATAGCATTCAATGAAAGCTGACCGCTTCAGAAAACTTTCCATGTACAGGTGTACATGTATATACATGTACATTATTATTGTCAGATTACTTAGACAAAACCATCAAAATATGAACACAAATTAATATTTCATAGCACAGGTACATCCTCTAATCATAAGAAACATGTATACCAAGTTTCATAATCATTCAATGAAAGCTGACAACTGCAGCTAACTGTGGTGTACAGATGTACATGTGCACTTCAGCTAAACGCAAAACTCAATCATTTGCCATAATTTGGAGAAAAATTGATATTTCATCTCAAAAATAGCACAGGTGCATCATCTAATGATAAGACACATGTGTACCAAGTTCCCTAATCATCCAATGAAAGCTGACAACTGCAGCAAACTTACCATGTACATGTATACATATAGAGGCCTACATGTACAATTCACCTAAACAGAAAACCCTTCATTTGCCATAATTCGGATAAAAATTAATATTTCATCTCAAAAATAGCACACGTACATCCTCCAATCATAAGAAACATGTGTACCAAGTTCCGTAATCATCCAATGAGAGCCGACAACTACAGCAAACTTACCATGTACATGTACATGTATACATGTAGAGGCCTACATGTACAATTCACCTAAACAGAAAACTCTGTCATTTGCCATAATTTGGAGAAAATTTAATATTTCTTCTCAAAAATAGAACAGGTACATCCTCTAATCATAAAAAAAACATGTGTACCAAGTTTCATAATCATCCAATGACAACTGACAATTACAACAAACTTTCTAAGTACAGATGTACATGTGCACTTCAGCTAAACGCAAAACTCTTATCATAGGGATTTTAACATTGGCGCACCCCAGGGGTAGTACCCCCAGGTGGCATACTCACCCTCCATATTTTTTTCTAATTTTTGTAGATTTTTTTTTAACTTGCTAAACCAAAAACCTTATCATTTCCAGGTCGCGGACACCGACGGGGACACCAACACCGACACCGACACCGACGACGACATCCTCTTTCCCCCTCACAATATCTCTCTAAGCGAGATAAAAAAATCAATAGAAAATGAATCCAAAAATATCAAACATGAGCTCTTTTCTCCGACACTCGGGACTACAGACAGAATGCTATTAAGACAGGTAAAAGGATGCAGATTATTTTACGATATTTTGAATAACGTAGACGAACCTAATCTGATTAGAGCAAATGAAAAATGGAATTCAATTATCAACATTCATCCGCAAATAAATTGGGATGAAGTGTACAAGAACAATGTTTCTATTACAAAAGAAACAAAACTGAGAGATTTCCAATATAGAATTTTACACAGGACTCTTTGTACAAATGCATTTTTGAATACAATAGGAAAGAGAAATGACAATGCTTGTACATATTGTCAAGAATAAAAAGAGACTATAGAACATCTATTTCTATTCTGTCCTATCGTTAAAAACTTTTGGAAAGAAGAACAAACATGGCTGAGTGAAACTCTGAGCATTCAATGTACTATATCAAATGATCAGATAATATGTGGGTGGGGGAGAGGACAACATTTTCTGAACATACTAATCCTAATAACTAAAAGATATATATACAATAATAAATTTTAAAGCTCTACTTTAAACTTTAAAGCTCTTATGAACATGCTCCGTCAACAGTACAGGTATATGAACGAAAAGTTAGCAGCTTCCATCAATACCACAGAAGATTAATTCCGTACGAAATGGTGTTTGGTACAAGTTTATTCAGGACATCTCTGTAGGCCACGGAGGGAAGAACCGGATAGTCCCTGTCGTCTTCCTCCTTGTCGCGGTTGATAATTTGCTCATCGGGTTCTGCCGCCGCTTCACTCAGGGCACGAGCCCAGTCCAACTGAACAGCTGACCGCTCGTCCGGTGTAAACAGCTGGTCTACAATAGGCACCACTTTCTCGAAGGCTGTTCGCAGATCGGGGTCTTGGGTGAAGCGTGGGAAGAATGGTCCACGGTGTACGTAGATGGCATTGTCTATGTGGATGAGGTTTTCGTCGAGCTCATCGCTCAACACCCGTTTAAATTTGGTCCAGCCGTCACGGTGTAGCGTAACCGTATTCGATACGGTCTCAGCGCGCGACCAGCAAACATCTCCATGGTCTTCAAGGATGGTGACTTTATCCTCATAGACGTGTAACCCCACCCGGGGTGTAAGGGGAAGGATGGCTCGTAGGACTGGTGACATGGTTGACCAAATGACGAACGGTGAATGATACACACTCTGACTGACCCTCGTATTTATGGTCAGGTCTCTTGGTGACATGGTTGATCAAATGACGAAAGGTGAATGACGCACATTGTGACTGACCTTCGTATATATCGTTTGCACATGAGCGCATCTGATGGACATACACAGTCGTATTCAGGGCAGATAACTCTCGCTGGGCCTCAACGACAGGTTCGAAAGGGCACCTCTAGATCTGCTTGATAAGGGTCTCCCCTATTTTAGGGGTAAAGTCCGTGTTACGCTTTTTTATATATTCGGAACAAATCCTAATTTTATATACACCCACTCCCCCATCCTGCCTCTGTCGGCAGACACCGATAAGTCAGAGACCGTTATTAGCCCCTTTAGACCTGGTTGATAGGGGTTTCCCCTATTTTGAGGGTAAAGTCCGTGTTCCGCTTTTTCATATTTTCGGGACAAATCCTAAATTTACATATACCGGCTCGCCCACCCTGCCTCTGTCGGGTCCAGACCACTACTAAAATTTACATTGGCGGCAATGTTAAAAACTGTTAACGTAATTGCATCTCCTCGATTAATCAATTAAATCTCGACAAATCCTCAATTTACATACACCCACTCTGCCACCCTGCCTCGGTCGGCAGACCACAATAAGTCGGGGACCGATATTAGCCCCTCTAGACTTGGTTGATAACGGTTTTCCTATTTTAGGGGTAAAGTCCTTGTTCCTCTTTTTATATTTTCGGGACAAATCCTAAATTTATATACATCCACCCCCCATGCCGTGATGTCAAAGTGGCATCCCCACAGCAAGCAGAGCCGCCATTTTGCATGTTTATTTCTTGTGGAGATATACTGAACAATAAACGCTCGACCCTGGGGTCGCACGGATGCTAGACTTGTCATAATAACATGGTGCAACACCTATAGATTATGTTTATTACTATACGTCTTCCTTCCCATGGTTTCATGTATTTTTTCGTGCCAATACGGTTTTGGGGAAACCTGTATGGAGACACTGAGGGCTCCCCACTGGCCATTTAACATGGGCAAATAGATGGCGATATTGTCGGGGACCCTGCACATTCCATGAGTGCTTCACGAAGGCGGATAAAGCTATATATTGTCCCGGAGAGGGTCGGACATTGCCGGAAGGGACCTTTGACCTGGATGTGACCTTTTGACCCGGATGTGACGTCAGAGTGACGTCATAGGTTAATCAGGCGAAAAGCAGCGGCCCGCGTATTTGAAGTCTCGGAACTACTTTTTTCCGAGGAAGCTTCTTCCCGCGACCGCATCACCGCTATACCGCATCACCGCGGAGGAATACAATGCCCAAACGTCACTTCCGTTCACGTGACCGGAACTATTTGCATGGGAGCCTTTGCCTGGAAACCAGGTTACCCGGTTGTAAGATTCACAATACGACGCAATCCAGAGGGATACCCAGTGGGAAAACTGGGATGGAAAACCCAGTGGGAAACTCGGATGAAAAACTCGGTGGGAAACCCGGATGTTGAAGGGCAGTACATTCATATCATCCACGCATACGTCTAAGGTCTGAGGTCTTGACCCCAGAGTCAAAGGTCACGCTTGTTGGGTAGACACCGGAAGTGACGTCACACCCTAACAATCACACTTGCGCAGACCCACACAATCAGGGGTTTCCAACAAACCACGTGACCTGCGCACTTCCGGTTTTTTATCCGCGCATGCGCAGTGAGGCGCCAGCGACTCGAAATGCCCTCGACATACTATTCACGCAAAGAGAAGGACGCGGCTGTTACTGATTTAAATTTTCGGTCTATAATACGGTTTGAATTTGGTTTTATCTGATCGGAGTTGTGCCCCACATATAAATCGTATATTCGTGTAATAATTGCACATTAATGCGTGATTATTTACGAAACTTGTGGTGACCGCATTTGTAAACACGAAGAGCTGAAATAGGCGAACGAGCAATTACAAGCGTCTAGTCCGTCATTCATAATCCAGCCGTCGTCCATTAGAGAATATCCGCGTCCATAATCCAAAGACCTATTCCATTTCCATATAACAGTATTAGCACCAAATTCAAAAAGACAAAAGTATACATAAACATAGGCTTGTTTCCTGCAAGAGAGAAGCGGTCAATAATTTTCAATGATGCCGGCAAGACATCATGATGTTCCAAAATATCAAATCCGTATCGCTGATCAGTATTCTTAATCCATAATATTCGTTATAGAGTCGTCATCTAAAAATGATGTACCTCAGTCACGCTTTGATTGTGACTGTTCATATGAGTACTATGAGGATCTTGAAGTACATGGGCTCATACGGCCCCTAGCCCCGGGTTAAGCGGAATTAGACACATGTTACGAAACGTAGCGCCATAGATCTTGGCCATTTCGGCCGTCCATGACCAACGTTTTCGCGTAACTGATAACTGTAGACAACGATGCCACGTAATTATAGTGTTTAAAGGATGTTAAACAACGGTAATTGTAAATTACAACATCCAAATTTACAGTTGAATGCCTGTCAAGAAAAATACAGTTTAACATTTTACAGTTTAAATCCTGTTAAAAAAAAATACGATGCTACGTAATTTTACAGTTGAATGTACTGACATTTTTCTGCCAGTACATTTAACTGTAAATTTACGGTGTGTTTTATAACAGTTCATGGAAATCCCATCTTCATACACCTCTCCGTTCATTCGTCGAACTGGTAACCCAAGTGTGAACAGAGAAGTCGACTTATTCGTGTATGAAGTTGTACTTTCCCGGGACTTGCCAGTCTGTATATACACGGCTTGTCAATGGAAGAAGGCGATCAGAGCGGATATGCCTATCATGCCTTGCTTCACGAAATCTGGTAACAATCACTCGTTTGGGAACGATGATAAGCATAAGTATCTATATGATATCTAAACTTCACAGCTTTAACGCCCAACTGCTTTCATATTTGTCCCCCGCCGCAACGCGGCCGGGGACTTTAAAATGGTTCTTGCTTCTATGTGTCCGTGCATGCACGGACATGTCCGTGCAAATACTTCGTAAGCAATAACTTCTAAATGCTTTGTCGGATTCCTCCGAAATTTGGCATCTGCATTCTTTGCGACAAGACGTCTCTTGGTATTACGTTTCAGCAAGATCCGCCTGTAGGTGGCGCCACTGGGGTCAAAGTACAACATGTCCGTGCAAATACTTCGTAAGCAATAACTTCTAAATGCTTTGTCGGATTCCTCCGAAATTTGGCATCTGCATTCTTTGCGACAAGACGTCTCTTGGTATTACGTTTCAGCAAGATCCGCCTGTAGGTGGCGCCACTGGGTCTTGTTCCAATCTTTAGTGCATGTCCGTGCAAATACTTCGTAAGCGATAACTCCTAAATGCTTTGTCGGATTCCTCCGAAATTTGGCATCTGCATTCTTTGCGACAAGACGTCTGTTGGTATTACGTTTCAGCAGATCCGCCTGTAGGTGGCGCCACTGGGTCTTGTTCCAATATTTAGTGCATGTCCGTGCAAATACTGCGTAAGCGATAACTCCTAAATGCTTTGTCGGATTCCTCCGAAATTTGGCATCTGCATTCTTTGCGACAAGACGTCGCTGGTATTACGTTTCAGCAAGATCCGCCTGTAGGTGGCGCCACTGGGTCTTGTTCCAATCTTTAATGCATGTCCGTTCATGTTTGTTCAAATCCTTCGCGAGCGATAACTTTCGAACAATTTGTCGGATTTCTTCGAAATTTGGTAAATGCATTCCCTGCGACAAAACACCGTTGGTGATGCGTTTCAGCAAAATCCACCCGGAGGTGGTGCCACTAGAGTTCAATCCATTATTCCATGCTGCAAGTGATAACTTAGAAACACTTGGTCAAATTTCTTTGAAATATCCTACATATGTACCTTTCTGGGTAACAAGAGAAACGTTGCGTCTCATCGGATTCTTCTCAAATTTGGCATGCATTTACCATGCCAGGAGCTGTTGCTTGGGATTGCCTTTCGCTCACTTGCACTCACAGGTGGCGCCACCTGGTGGCAACATCACAAATTCGTTTCCGGGTAATAACTTGAGAACTGACCATCGGATTCTTCTCAAATTTTGTATGAATGTACCGTGACATAAGATGTCACTTGATAATGCATTTCACTGACTTGCGCCTAGAGGTGGCGTCACCTGGCGTCAAAATCTAAATTTGGTTTCTGGGCAATAACTTGAGGACCCTCATCGGATTCTTCTCAAATTTGGTATGCAGATGTCCCCACGATACCATGTTCCTTGGGATTGTATTTTTCCCGCTTCTGCCTACAGGTGGCGTCTCCTGGTGGAAAAATTTGTTTCCGGGCAATAATTTGGCAAATGCTCATCAGATTATTCTCAAATTTTGTATTCATATGTGACCCGCCCCAAATAACATGAACACCGGTGGGCATCTAGTACCGGCAATAACTTGAGGACCCCTCTTCAGAGTCTCAAAGTTCATATGCCGATACCATGACATGAGATGTCATTTGGGATTGTGTTTTGCCTGCTTGCACCTACAGGTGGTGACTCCTTGTGGCAAAGTCTAAATTTGGTTTCTGGGCAATAGATTGAGGATGCCTTCATATTCTTGTCAAATTTAGTTTGCAGATAATATGCCATGAATTGTCTCTTGGGGTTGCATTTCGGTTACATAATTTTCATGCTACATGGTAAAGAAAATATATTACAGTAGCAATCAACATTCAGTCAGCCATTCGGAGTTGATCTCAAAACCTGGGAAGGTGGAAAGACCCCTTTGTTTCTTACGCCTGTGAAGTAGCTGTTGCCATCCTCATGGATATCTTCTGAAACCGACAGCGCTTATAAATATTGCTGCCATTTTGGCGGGGGACCTAGCATCCTCTGGCTGCTTGTTCATTTACCATGTCGTGTTTTTACATCATCACATACCCCGTGCGAGATAAGGGGCCTAGAATTAGCTCCCATTCGCACCTCGAGCTGACTAATTTATGAACCTGCAGTCTTCAAGAGTAGGGTATGTGGGTTAGCCCAGGAGTGGCAGGCCGAAGATTCGAGTGGGTATAAGCTAGCTACAGCGATTTTGCTGAGAGCGGTCTTGATACTAATTTCCCATAAATATTGTGGAGGTATGGGAACGTATAGTCATTTGTTTATAATTGGAAGAAGCGAAACGATAGATGTTATACACCACATTAAAGCTCATGCATTCCGCTAGAAAATAATTCAAAGAATTTAGAAAAAATTACCCTATGTGTACTTTGGGAGAGGACAACATGACCCCCCACTAACATGTTTGACCTATACACAGAAATGGAAGAGAACTTAGAACAGAAACTTTCCGACATCATACTGTGTCCTACTCATAGTGCAAAGGCAAAGGCTAGTGACAAAGGATCATAAGTATGTACAAATTAGCATTCGGAAGGGGTATTGAAAATTTTGCGTTTTCGGCCAGATTTAGCATTTCTTTACCAAGATGTGCATGAAATTAATTCAATTTTCGGGAACACTGCCTTTTCTCCAGAAATGTCTCCAGAAATATTGGTGGGAGAAATGATTAGAAATCTTGAAAAGCAGCGTTATAATCGTATCTTTCAAGAAAGTGATGCCATCGAAACAGCCAAATTAGTTTGTTTTCATTTTCAGTTGGAGCTTTCAATTCGTGCGTTTAGGCGACCGATCAATCACTTTCTGTAGTTTAACTGCACATTTCGTGCAACTTGATTGACCGATGTTTTATATTCAGAACATGTGTATCATACATGTATCAAGCTCATTGTGAATCTGATGCAAGGAAATCGCTAAAATTGGAAAAATGCAATTAAAATTAAAATTTAATCATAGCATCAAAACTCTCTCTCAATCACTATAGAAAGATTATTCAAGAACGATCAAAAAGAGAAGGCACCAACAGTTCAACTCATGTAAAAAAACTTGTTAAGTCAGTTGGAGTATTATTGACCAATAATGGATAAATGTATAACAGTAGATAGCAAAACGAACGTTCAACATCAGTAGATTATGTGGGCCAGACGAACGGTCATTAATTAGTGTACGTGAACTTGATGCAAACAGTTTTTATTAAAAGAGCAGCTATAATATTACAATTTAGAAACGAACAGCGCAAACTAGATCAGAGGTGATAAGTTCAGTTGAGTCTTCAGAAAAATACATAATAGGTCTGAAAACTAATTGGCTGTGTTCAGTGTCATCTGTTTTGCATAGAAATACAACTTTACATAATGTTTCTTCGTTTTGATTAATTATCTCTGTTAGGGAGATTAGATTCGCATTTCGGGTGTATGAACAACTGATGATTACCCTTTCGCGATGTATGTTATCCATATCTTCGCAAATTAATTGAATTGACATAGTTCAGTAGATACATGTTCGTTTGTGTGTTCCTTAACTCAAACTAAAACGGCATGTATACCTGCCCCAGCTGTTTGGTCATTTTACGCCATACCATGTATCTCAACGAGGGTATGGTTTCTTATTCCGGAGGAAGTAATGTCATTATGACATTACAGGGAATTGTCGAAATAATATGGGACTTTTGATGTGGAAATATTGCTATATTACAATACGCAGCAGCTTATGAGAACCATCACTTGTAAGAAACGAGGAAACACCACATATAAAACTAGTACATAGTTATGGCATATCGCTAAGATGGTGAGAGTCATGTTACACTTTGTATCGGCATCCATAACATACACAGTCATACATACTCAACACTCAAATCGGTCTATTTTCATGTACGTATATTGATGGAGTAAGAGTTATACATAGCACTCTACATCAGTTGATACCGGGTACATTGGTGGCATAATGAAATATGGTACTGGCATAGGTGGACAAGCGTTGTGGTACATAAGTGTCCCCGTCACCCCATAAGTCGTCGGGTTTCCTGCTTCATCATAATTGTATCTCATAGGCGGTTTCCTGGAACGTCGAGGATACCCATGTACTACTTGTGGCAGAGGTCCTGGAGGATCAGGCAACTGGTCTTGCCTTCGCGGAAGGAAAGTCTCTGCCGTGGGGCGAAGTACTACAGGAGGTTGGTGGTGCCGATTGCTGGTTGCTTGTGGTGTGTTAGAGCGAGGTACTCTTGGTACCGGATTTGGATCGCGAGGTTCACACCAGAACTCCTCGTCCGAGTCGCTGTCCTCTACCAAATCGTTCTCTGCCATGTTCTTGCTGCGAGTACGTATCGTTCTCTTCACAGGTGGTACAGTCCTGTTTTGATTTTCCGTTGGATCTGCCTGGTCTGGCTCAAGGCAGTCACAAGGGAGTAACAAGTTGCGTTGAAGTGTTCTCGTACGCCCTATTGCATTTTCTGGTTTTACTAAATAGACAGGAGAATCCGAGCTGCACCTTTTCACTACCACGTGTATGTTTCTCTCCCAGTGATTCCTTAGATTTCCTGGTCCTCCACGTTCACTCAGGTTCTGGACCAGGACGCGGTCTCCTGGTTGCAGAGCAGATGCTGAGGGCTTTTTGTCGTAGTACACTTTGGACTTCTTGGCGCTGTTCCCTACACGTTGCCGAGCAATGTCGTGTGCCTGTTGCATCCTGTCGCTCCACTCTTGAGCATATTGCGAGTGGCTGAGCTGTTGTTCATTCGTGTCAAGATGGAAAGCCAGGTCGATTGGCAAACGTGGGGACCGACCATACATCAAGCAAAACGGAGAGTAACCTGTTGCCTCATGTTTCGTTCAATTGTACGCATGTACAACTTTGTTCAGGTGTCTTTTCCAGTCCTTGTTGTCTTCCTCATTGAGGGTTCGAATCATTCCCAGTAGTGTCCTGTTAAATCGTTCGACTTGACCATTTCCTTTTGGAAGGTAAGGCGTTGTTCTTGAGGGAATGATTTTGCTGTACCTCTCAAGCTCCTTAAATAACTCATTCTCGAATTTCTCTCCTTAGTCATGGTGAATTCGTGCTGGGAAACCATATCGGAGGATGAATTCGTTGAACACCTTCTCTACAACGGTCTGTTCCGATCTGTTCGTGGTGGCATATGCTTGTGTGAATCGTGTGAAATGATCCACAATCACTAGAATATATTCAAAGCCGCCCGTCGATTTCTCGAGGAGGAATGGGGCTGTTGTCGTATTACTGCTCATGGGATCCCTACGTGGCTTGGCTGGTCCCTTACTGCGAATACACCCACATTGTCTGGTAATGTAATGTTCCACTTCGGTTCTCATTTTCGGCCAGTAGAACCGTGACCTTATCAGATGCTCAGCTCAGTCGATACCAAGGTGGCCCATGTCTTCAGGTAGTTCTCTGATGATGCGTGAATGAATAACAGTCGGCATGACAAGCTGAATTCGGGTTTCATTTCCTGGAAATACTGATTTCCGACACAGCACTTCATCCTCACTGAGAATCAGCTTGTTCCATTCGTGGCTTAATGCCAGTGACCTGCCGTAGACTTTCCATATGGTGGACCGTCCACCACTCTGTTTTGCCTTAAGTATAAGTGTGATGTCTGGGTCACGTTCTTGCGCTAACTTCAGCGTTTCTGGTGGTACATCATCGGGTGGTTGCTCGGGAACTGTGATCACATGCATCTGGCAAAGATGCTACTGTAGTTGAACAAATCAAGCCGGCTGTCCGTACGTGAACGGACTTGATCACGGCACCCACAATATCTTCTGACATTTGTTCCGTGCATTGTCCCATCAAGGATTCGAATGGCAGTGGCATTCGTGATAAAGCGTCAGTGTCTCCATTTTTCTGACCGGGCATGTACTTGATCGTGAAGGTAAAATCCGCGAATTCGGCAACCCACCTGTGCCGTGCTGCATCGAGTCGAGCCGTTGTTAACACATACGTCAACGGGTTGTTGTCTTCCCACTTCCCTTATATGTGTTGTAATTTTTTCCTGTATATGGCGAGATTCTGCTGGTGGACGGTTCGTCCCCGAGGCCCGCCCCCTGTACAGACCTTTTGGTCTTTGATATATGTTGGCACTTGTGGGAAGTTGATGCTGGGTCGACATCGGGCTTACAGACTAGTCTTTGTGTTAAATGCCGTCATTTACATCTGACGATGATACAGCTCACCAATCTCCAATGTACGAGTTGTCACAGCGAAACAGCTCACCAATTACCAGTATACGAGTTGTCAGAGCATTTCCATCATAGCTCTCTAGATTTGTATCTAATACCGCTTATGCCGGTGCTAGGGGCCGTGTGGTCATATCATCCAAGTTGCCACATGAACAGGTACAATAAAAGCGTACCTGAGATACAACACATATCACGAATCGTTAGATTCTTGGTATGTGCTTTAGAATAGGTTAACCAGAAGACTATTCTGTGAAGTCATGTGACGCAGTCAGTATGTCGGCACCTCTTCCCACTTCCCTTATATGTGTTGTAATTCAAAAGATGGTGCGTATTACAGGTAGTCCCTCAAGCGTTCGGTGATCGCCCACTTGAGCGCGAGAAGCTTCAGCTTGCCACTGTGGAGATGGTATCGTTTCTCAGCTGGAGACAGGGATCTCGATCTATACGCGATGACTAGGGACGCCATTCTGACGCTGGTAGAGTACAGCTCCAAGTCCTTTATTGGATGCGTCCGTATGGAGTACGTAGGGTAGACCATAGTCTGGGTACGCCATAACTCCAGAACTGCTCAATAAATTCAGCAGCATTTCTAAGGCGTCTTGGTGTGTCTGCCACAGAACTCTATCACTGGAGGATCGCTACCCATTTGTTACTTTGTTTCGCTTTGACTTTTTTGGATAGGTTTATCGTACTGTGGTTTCTTCAGCAGATCGTATAGTACAGCTGTTTTGCGTGAGAAGTTTTGTATATAATTTCTATAACATCTGAGTAGGCCCAAAAGCTTTCTCGCATCGCCCACTGTCTCTGGTGGTATCTCTCTCTGGGCTAAGACAGCTTCTTTCTCTTTGGGGGTCCATACGGTAGCCATGCTGACTGATGATGTTTTCCAGGTAACGGACCTCCCTGCGCAACATCTCACATTTCCTGGGCTTCAGTTTGATGCCCTTGGACACATCGTAATACTACTCTTAGGTCCTGTAGATGCTCCTCAAATGTCGGGCTATGAATGATGTTATCATCACGATAATGGTCAACTCTTCTCAGCCACGGAATCCTGATGATAGGCCTGTCATTGGTCCAGTACTCTAAACCACTGGTTTCCACCCAAACTAGCTAACATCCTGTATCGTGGGCAGGGGTTGTCGGTCTTTCACGGTTTTAAGGTTCAGCTGGCGGCAGTCTACGCACAGTCTCAATCCGCCATTTTTTCGCGGACACACACCATCGGTGACGAATAGTTGGAGCGCGACCTTTCGATCCAGCCCTTATGAATGAGGTTGCACAAATACTCTTTTACTTCCTTGTAGAGCGGTTGAGGTATAGAGACATAGTTCTTCTGAACCGGTACATCTCAAGTTCAGGAACATACCCTACATCATTATCGTCTTCAGCGAACGCACCTGACTCCTCAATAAGAAGTTGTCGTAATTGGGCTTGTTCGACAGTGAGACCACTTTCACGAAGATCCACTGCTGAAACATGTCTGGTAGAATCCTTAGAGTCACTCTTGGTTGTAGACTCACGCTGTTGTGCCTCCTTTGGGTCTGGCAACAAAAACACAGCTCGTACTGGTTCAATGTTCCTGTCAGTTCTGCTTGGAACTTCCAAAGGATGATCAGTCAAATTCGTAAGCTGCACATTTAGTCGGCCTGTCGAGGTGGTAAGATCCAGGAGTGTATCTTCAAGTTTTAGTCCTTGCGGAAGAATTGTCGATGTCATTGGCTCGAAGAAAACCCTTACTCCATAAACTTTCCTACCTAACCGGACTGGACAGCTAACCTTGACCCTGCTATGCTTTGGTACCACAACTGGCCGCTTACCATCTCTTGACCTCAGCGAACGTGTCCACCTTGGTAATTTGAATAAAGTTCACGATAGCACCTACTTGCCTTTTACTTTTGATGGGGAATGCACTCTGTAGTTCCTCGACAGAAGGCCCATTCGGGTTGGTTTGCTTTGTCATAGTAATGTACTCTTGTATGCCGTTATAACATATGATCGGATTCAGTAGCTCCTCATCATTTACAACTAAGAATGGAGCTACAATGCTGCTGGTGACTGTGGTCTGCTGTGGCAAGGTATATATCAAGGCAATCCATCCTTGATGAGAGATTTCGGTTCCATTGGCCGCTCGAAGATCAACTTTCTCACCAGTAATTTCTGAGATTGGCCTCAGGTCCTTCTTGTTCTCCGCCATCCATCTCCTGTGCATCAGGCTAACCTGTGATCCGGTGTCCCATAGGGCTGTGATGTCGATACCGTCCATACAGCACCCCACTTGGCATTTTTCGCCTATCCGCTCTATCAGCTTAGATTCCTGCCTGTTTGTCAGCGGACGGACGTATACTCGACCACATTCGATACGGATACCACTACTACTGGTGCTTTCATTGGCGGATTTACTGGCGGATTTACTGGTTTGGACCTCTCTTCACCAGACATCGGCGGTCCCTCTATGGTAACTGTCTGTGGTTTCCCGAAGACTGCTTACTTCTGCCTTTCAGGCAGCCTGCGAGATAGCGATCACTACTCCCACAATGAAAGCAGTGTCTACATTGAAAGACGGTTATGGTACCCCTGCATTTTGGGCAGCCGTGAGGTCGACTGTTTTGCGCTTTGGGTGGCTCGTCAGTTTTAGTACTAGGCTCTTCTGGTCCCTTCTGCCTTTGACTCGATTCCAGCTTACTCGACAGTTTGGCTATTTCTGCCATCAGACTTTGGACATCGCCTTCGATTTGTGTGAATGGGTTCATTTTTGCAGGCTTGCTAGGTTTCTGTTGTTCGTCATCGAGAACTTCAACTGTGTTCACCTTTGGGCGATGTTTCAGGCGTTGTGCCCGCTCAGTCTCCAGTGATGTGACTCTTCCCAACTCGCGAATCAGCTCGATAGGTCTTGGTATAACTCGGTTGTCGATTTATCGTGTAGCCGAAGTCGGAGAGTTTCCTTCAGCTCATCGACCGTTAGATCTGGGTACCGCTCCAGATAGTTTCGGAAGCTCATTCCAGGAGTCATGGACTTAATGACAGCTTTCAGAATTTCCGACGCCGTATAACCCTTTTTCACTCCCTGGTCCAATTGGCGTACTATACTGTTGTAATCTAGCTTGTGTTTTTTTGTCCAGTGGCTCCAATCTGTCCACTAATCTTAAATTCCTCTCTCCATTTCATGACTACAGGCACCTGTGGAATCTCGGTCGGAGGCTGATAAGTGCTAGATGAAGCGTCAGTACCACTGGCCTGTTCAGCCATGGAGTTTTTGCTCTGGTCGGTCAATCACTATGCCCAGGTGATTGTACACCTTCTTCAGCTCATCAATAGATAGTTGATAGAGGGCACTCATAATCTTACATTGCATAACCTCTGGCTGCTTGACCCCTGAAAATCACGTTTAAATCAGTATAGTATCAAATGAAAATCACATTACAATCACTGAAATTAATTTTGATTCTTAGCATTCCAAGTTATTTACTAGCGACAAGTCCACTTCTGGTTTCTTCTTCTGTAACACAAAGTCTGCACTTTCTTTTTGTACACTCTGTCTCTACTCGTAGTCTACAGTCATCTCAGTCAGGCTTGTGTTAACCTTCTTGAATATTCATGAGCAACTTGTCCTACTAGTCTCTAAACTGCATCGTTAGTCCTCTAACTAGAATTGCTTCTCTCGGTACCAGTCTATTGTTGAATGGATATGTCGTTCTGTGATGAGACTGGTTAACATCTATCATCTAATCTAGGCTGTGATATCAATTCGTAGGTTCTGTTTTCTTCCCCAGGTGTATCTCGTTGGTTTCCTCGTCTCAGCCAACGTGTGTAGGAAGACAAATCTCATCCACCGATTCGTAATCATTTACGTTTTCTGAATTTCATTCAGTATGAAATGTCATTCCCCACTTCAATAGTGTTCGCTAGGTACATGAACAGGACAGGTCTCCAATATCCCGTATGAATATCTAGAGTTCACCTGGTCTAGGATTCCCATTTAGCTGTCTACTGATTTGGACAAAAGTTTCTGGTTAACGTTCATCAGGTGAAGAAGATTTGATTTTCTCCACATTTCTCCTGGTGCTGAACACCTATTCTTCTATCTACTGATATAACCCAGGTAAGTCTTTCTCAGGTAAGTATATATTAATTTATCCAACAGTAAATCAACTTCTAGCCATCTCATCTCAAGGAATCAGTGTATAGTTATCATCATTTCATTGTTCATCTTATTGCAAAGGAATATTTTTATCAAATAATAGGTTTCAGTGTGGTTAAAAATAAATTTGAGAAAAGGATGTGTTACGAGACATGGATGCTGAGATAATCGGAGGACACACAAAATACAATGACTGGAAAACCAGCAACAAATGAATGTATAACGTATATATATTGAGAACTCTCTGTTATTTGTTTTTAGAATTATTAAACTCTTAGAATCGAGCCAATTTCCCTTTACTCCCGACTCATTCACTTCAGTGATAATATTATCAGTGTAGACTGCAGATATAATATTATCAGAGCAGTCAACAGAGGAGTGAGAGGAGAAAGAATACTAATAAGACATGGATAGTGTTTCAGTTATGCGAATGAAAACATTTGGAAGGCGATTTTTCGCTTTAGTACCCTCGTGTGACGCCGTCATACGACCAGCATAGCGTTAAACAGAGGACAGGACGTAGAATTGTCAACTGCCTGGAAAGCAGCTACTCATTGATATTTAGGGAGTTTCCGAGTGAAAACAAAAAAACAAGAAATCTATCTACGCAAATGGAAACAAAGCAAGATACGTGTAGAACTGGGGGTCAAACTATTATTATACCAGGATACTCTATCATACAGCCATGAACATTGACATCGTTTGCAGGATAAAATGTGAGTGAATAGGTTTTAACGTCGCTGGAGCATATTTACACTTATATACATGTAGTCAGAAAGATCACCGTCGGTGTATTCCCGCGAACAGTTCAATGAATAAGGATTGTCATGAGATGTCTGAATTGTATTCCTGCAAATTGTATCACATAAAGAGAAACATTAAACAGGGTACTCCAGCGTATACCACGAGAGTAGTATAGAAAGCGTATTTAAAGCCACATTGACCTACTTATTTGTTCCCCCGGGGGCGGATTTGAGGAGGAACTTGATCACGTGACGATCATGTGATCGTTGGGGGAAAACCACCTCCAACACAGAAGAGTTCCAATCTAGGGGGAGGTAACTCCGGATCACTATAGTTCCGGCAAAGGGCCCCTGGGCATGTATTCTTCCGCGGTGATGCGGTCTGGCGGTGATGCGGTCGCGGAAGAAAGCTTCCGCGAAGAAAAAGTAGTCCCTACACTTGAAATACGCTGCATGGTCCGATTGGGTCGAGTGAGGTATCAAAGTGAAGCATTCGTGAAGGGGCATCCAGTCATGGGTGGGTGTATGTAAAACTTTCTCCAGAAAAAAAGCGGAACACGGACTTTACCCATAAAATAGGGGAAAACACCTATCAACCCTAGCCAAAAGGGCTAATATTGGTCCCCGGGATTATTGAGACCTGCCTATCAAGTCAATGGGGTGGGTGCATATAAAAATTTCTCCAGAAAAAAAGCGGAAGACGGACTTTACCCCTACAATAGGGGTCTGTATTATACAATATAAGGGAAAATGCCGGTATGGGGTATGGGGATGGTCAATTTTTTTTCGCGGGCTTTACTATGGCTTGTGGGGTCGCGTTTTTTCTCGTCACGCCAAGAAAATGACAATGGGAAGGGTCCCGGAGCGAAACGGTGAAATTTTCGGAAAAAGTCACCGAGTTCTGTATATAGGCCTATAGGCAGGCTATATGGGGGTATAGGTTCAGCCTGGGAAATTCACACACGTTCATTGTGATATGGGCTGTTTGGATTTGTTTTTCACGTCTCGTCATTTAGAACACGATGGGAAGGGTCCCGGAGCGAAACGGTGAAATTTTTGGAAAAGTACCATATAGCCCATATAGTCCTATACTGGCTATATGGGGGTATAGGTTCAACCTGGGAAATTCACAAAGGTTCATTGTGATATGGGTTGTTTGGTCTTGTTTTTCACGTCTCGTCATTTAGAACACGATGGGAAGGGTCCTGGAGCGAAACGGTGAAATTTTTCGAAAAGTACCATACAGCCCATATAGTCCCATACTGGCTATATGGGGGGTATAGGTCCAACCTGGGAAATTCACACACGTTCATTGTGATATGGGTTGTTTGGTCTTGTTTTTCACGTCTCGTCATTTAGAACACGATGGGAAGGGTTTCGAAGCGAAACGGTGAATTTTTTGGAAAAAGTTCACCGAGGCCTGGGTAGGCCCATAGGCTGGCTATGGGGTATAGGTCCAACCTGGGAAATTCACACACGTTCATTGTGATATGGGTTGCTTGGATTTGTTTTTCACGTCTCGTCATTTAGAACACGATGGGAAGGGTCCCGGAGCGAAACGGTGAAATTTTTGGAAAAAGTCACCGAGGCCTGGATAGGCCCATAGGCCTATACTGCATGGCTATGGGTGTATAGGTCCATACGGGGTGGACGTTTTGGGATCTACGTGGGCCACTAATGGTTCGATGGGGTCGAGTGAGGTATCAATGTGAAGCCTATGTGAGGGGCAACCGATGGGATGGATGTGGGGTAGGAATATCGTCATTCTGCGCATGCGCAATAGACAAAGTGTATGGAAATAGACGTTTTGGGATCTAGGGAGCCACTAGTGGGCCGATTGGATCGAGTGAGGTATCAATGTGAAGCCTATGTGAGGGGGCATCTGATGGGGTGAGTGCGGGGTTGAAATATCGTCACTCTGCGCATGCGCAGTGGACAAAGTGTATGGAAATAGACGTGTTGGGTTCTAGGTGGGCAACTAGTGGGCCGATGGGATCGAGTGAGGTATCCATGTGAAGCCTATGTGAGGGGGCTAGACTAGGGTGTCGTTTCCAGTCGGCTGCACAGGTCACGTGGGTTGTGACGGTTTTACTAAAGCTACCTCCAAACCCAGAAGAGTTCCAATGTTCCCGTTAGACGTCCGGATGTTCAACCTCCGGGGTTTTTTCCCCGCCCGGCCCGGCCCGGCTCGGCCCGCCCCGGCCGCAGCGCGCGCGGGTTGTCCGGAAGTGCGCGTCATCACCGGCAGTGCGCGGAAGAATGTCGAGACAAAACATCACATCCAGGTCAAAAGGTCCAAGGTCTCCCTTTCGGCAAGGTTCGGAGACAATGTTGCGGCATCGATATACAGAGCTTGAACCCCAAAAGGGGATTGTAAATTAACCTGGGAAGGATGGGCCAATGAGCGATCGATAAAAGAACCAATGGACGGGTACTAGGTACACGTCTGCGCCTACATCCGGGTACTTGGATGCTTTCGCCTACGTCCGCGCCTACATCCGGGTTCTTGTACACCCGGGTAATGTTTTCTGGACATGGATGGGTTACCTTTGGCTCCATTCTAGGCCACTGATTGGCTATTCATGCATTATGCTCATATAGAAAACACACAAGACAGGGTGTTTTGGTGAGATCTCATTTTTATTCAGTAACAACAACAACGTGAGAACAACCACGTGAAAACTGAAGCCCAGAACAGGGGGCTTGTACATTGAAAGGACTGAAGCCCAGAACAGAGAGACTTGTACATTGAAAGAATTCAAGCCCAGAACGGGACTTGTACATTGAAATGATGGGCGGCCCAGTCATATACGAGTACATCTCGATCATCGGCCTTGGGGTACTCGTCAAACATGTGGACGATCGTCTGCATGGAATGTCCCCGACATCGATGGTACAGGTAAAACAAGCAATATTGCCCGCACACCATACTGTCCAGGCTTTGCAACGTTTTAGTATTCCAACACCACGTCTCTGTGCCTTGATCCATGAAGTCTGTTAAATCGGAATGGAGGGGTGGTAGGCCGTATGGATCAAAGTATTCACCCTGCTCTTCTGTCAAGTACACGGCCACCCAGTGTTCACCGGGTCGATCCATCGGGTCTGTATTCAGGACGTAAGCAGCAGGATACATACGGTCTAATGGGAACACGTCTCGGGCGAACACTCCTTGAAAGACCATGCGTGTCCCTGGATCATTCTCCAGCACGGTGCGTATCTGGTCTGTATCCATGTTAGGTGGCAAAGTCACACAGGACGTTACGGCTTTTATCGATTTGAATGATGTTGTCAAACTCAGCGTAGCAAATCGCATTGATGGTTTTCGGTAAAGGTGTCCCGAAATGCAGTTCCAAGCGTAAGTTGCCTTTCTTGACGAGACTCAGTTGATGATCGTTGTCTAAGGTGGGAGTCAGATCGAAACAGAACAAGGTGTACCCTTTGCCGAAATCGTCTCCACTGATCATATTTCCCTCGTCTTGGTTGATTTGGCCAGTTGCTGTGAAGAGGTTCAGATAGCTCCGGATGTAATTGTCCGTTCCGAAATTAGGTTGTAAAGGCCGTGCCGGTACCTGTTGGCCATCCACATCCAGGGCCACGAAATTGATGTTGAACTCTTTTAGGTTGAACGGATTCCTCGAGAGAGTCCCATTATAACTGACGTTCTCCACACAGGCTAGGATTAAACGCTTGGGCAAATCCCTCAGGAACAGGTTTTCTTGATTGACAATCATATTGCCTTTAGGAACGGAAAAAACCTTGGTCTGTACTCGTCGAATCGGGTACTGGGCTGGTTTTTTCTCCAAGGCTCTGATGTGTCCCAACTGTACACCTGGGCTCGGTTTCACTTTGCGTACAAACAGACATGCCTCTTGGAGTGAGTGAGTGAGTGAATAGGGTTTAACGTCGCTTTCAACATTTTTTCAGCTATATCACGACGGGGAAGGGAAGGGAGGGGAGGGGGAGAGGCAGGGGAACCTACTTGTAACAGAGCAGATCTAGTGCTGCCATTTTATAGTGCTGTCCCACTGAAATATCATGCCGTAGTCAGACATGACACCCCACTCAGTCACATTATACTGACACCGAGCGAACCAGTCCTTGTTCTATCCTCTTAATGCTGAGCGTAAGCGAGGGAGCAACAAGTTCCATTTTTCAAGTCTTAGGTATGATCCGGCCTGGGATCGAACCCAGTACCTACCGCTTGAATGACAATGTTATACTCGAGGTCCTCACGTTGGGGCTGGGCGTGAGACAGGCCTTGTCGTTGTGTGCGTTGTAATCGAAGTCCACATGATTTTTGAAGGGGAAAGATTTTATGGGTTTTGAAGTATTCGTGACGTTTCGTAGAGACTTATAATGCATCAGACTTCTCAGTCCACCCATGAACTCCTTGGGGGTATCGTATTGACCTTCGGGTAGTTTGAGTCGAGTTTCTTGTCCTTCGTAGGTCACCTCTTACCATACTTCATTGGCTCGCACGTTGTACCACGGGTAAGGGTATTGGATATCCACGAGTCCACATTCCCAGCGTCCAGGTAAATGCAACGGTTGCGGTAACTGGGTCACGTACTTGGTCAAGGTGTTGTCAGGAAACACATCAGCCGAGCTGTTACTGGGTAAGCTGAGGTAAAACATGACGACTGAGCTTTCCTGCTGCTGCTGTTGGTTTTAATATTTCTCCCAGCCCTTGGGCGCTAATCGTCGTGATGGTCGCGGTGACTTAGATCTTGGTGGTTGCAGGGGGTGGCGTGGTAAAAGGGGTGAAAAAGTAGGTGCCCGCAGTGATGGTGTTTTTGGGGGTGACTCCGGTTCCCACTCGTGGTGTGGTGAGAGTCGTCGTGCACGACTGAGCGATTGCATAAAGGCCCAGCGCTGGGGGTTCCCCACCAATTCATGTGGTACATGCATGTCTTTCAAGCCTTGAGCGAAGATCTCCCATCCTCGAGGATTCGTGTGCGACCTGCGTTGACGCATCAGGTCATTCATTAAATCCGTCATGTGGGTACCGGGGACCACCTGATTCTGTACCAGTAGTTCGCCTTTATCATTCCAAGTCATGTTAGGATTCTGTTTCATCCGTTGTAATACCAGGCCAGCTTGTTTCTTGAACGATGCAGGTACACTCTTCAGGACTTCGTCTTCGACCTACTGTGGAGCTGTGGGTGGTACCCCTGGTAATGAAGGCTGTTGGAGCGGTGCTGAGGTCGGTGGTGTGTGGCGTGGTGGTGGTGGTGCTGGGGTAGAGAGGGTTTTGTATTGGTCCATAAACGTCATGTACCGCTGAAGCGTGTCATTGTACTGTTGTACTTTCTCACTGTCGCTTAACCCCGGTCGTTGTAAGATCTGACGCATCTCTTCATCGAGGGTGTTTATCGTCTTCACCGTAGAAGGTACGGGGTACGGTGATTGAAGGTTTTGAAGGAGCCGAGGTTCGACGAGGACCATTTTGTTCATGTGGTTCATTGTCGGCCGAAGAGTCCACCCAATACTGGACCCAACACGGAAGCGGCCAACGATGCTAAGATGGCCCCGAGAAAGCCGCCTTTCTGTAACAGCTTTTTCTTTTGTGTTTGAGAAACTCGCTTCTGGACTAAGGTTCGCAGACCTGTCTCATGCTTGATCAACTTGGTCTTCTGAGCCGGAGTCAGTGGTACGTTGCCTTTTAACAGGTTGTACCCGATCTCGCACAGACAGCGTACAAGGTCGGGGTCTGCACCGCGTACAATGGTTCGAACCAACTCGGGTGGGGCCGTCTTCAATACACGGAGCGTCGGGGCGTGCTTCCGTACTCGCGCAGACATCATGTACAACTAATGCTAGAACCCACAACCCTGCCCTTTTTATCTATCTCAGAGAACAGAGACAAAAATCAACCATGATGTGGTATTCATTCTTTTATTATCCCCATCATCAAAACACACACACCCCAGCTGGGGGAGCCACTGTGGGTGTGTTTACATTATTTTTGCATGTACACGTGGTGAGTCTCTCCGGGAAAGATTCCGGTGCGTTGTCGAAGGTGATCGGGGGTGGCTTGCTTCAGGTCGAAGAGCGTATACCCGTGCTGAGGGGTTGTCGCATCTTTAAAGGCTTCCAACGCAAACGCAGTGCGTCCAGGGTACATCTGTCTCGCCAGGTGCAGCGGTTGAGTGGTATCTCTCGGGTTTTTGAAGACCACCATGTAGTGGGCATTTAAGCTGATGTTCCGATGTTCTTTGTTTTTACTGAACAGATTCTGCACAATGTAGATGATGCTGAGCCGTCGATGGTGGCTGCCTTTGGTAAAGAGTTGGGTGACCCGACTGTCCGTCTCCGCCATCAGATCATCCAGAACCACCAAGGTGTCGGGTTCCAAATCGGCCAGGTTGGGTAGGCCTTTCACGAACGTGATGTGGGGCATTGCTGCATACGCTGCCTGCCATTCTCCGTAACACCACACGACTCGGGCAATGGGTGGAGTGATCATGCTGTCGGCGTGTTCGAGGAGCTTCCTGACGAAGTGCGTTTTGCCGGAACCCGTCGGTCCTGCGATGACGCAGGTGAAGGGATGTTGCCACCGAGGGTCCATGGTTGGAGGTGTATCCGCTGTCGTGGTAATCCGCTTTTGTAAATGTGGTACGAGTGAACTGGAGTGGTGGGTACAACGTCGATCGTCGTTGTCTGTTCACTGCGAGTGATGATGGTGGTGGGTACAACGTTGGTCGTCGTTGTCTGTTCACTGTGAGGGATAACATCCGGTGGGTTTTCAGACGTAGTAGGTGTACTTGGTGTAGGTGTGGAGCTTGGTGTGGAGCTCGTTGTGGCTTGTACACGTGGTGTGGTGATGACTGGGCTCGATACGGGGTTGACTGGTGCTCTCTGTAGACCGGTTTCACTGATGGCTGGTGTTCTCAATTGGTTAAGTAACGTGCTGACATAGGCTACGTCGTAGAACACACCTCCGTACAACACACTCAGCAGGGTTAGCAATATCACCACAAAGCCCACTTGCGCTTTGCGCGTTTTGGGAGACGGTTGCACCGTGTTCATGGTCGAACGTGGAATGAAGGATGACGGTAGTGGTGTCTGGCTTTATAGTCGTTTCACCTGGTTGGCTGCGACCCAGGAATTGAAGGAACTGGGCCAGCCTTGCCATTTCACGAAATGAAACAGTTTGCCACGTCGACGTTCCGTTTTCAAAATCTGCTCCACCGTGTAGTAGTCTTGCTGTGTTTTTACGACAGGCTGTAATTCCATCTCGTAAAACGTGCCTAGCAACGGTTCCCCTTGAAGATCTCCCAGTTCATAGACTCGCCGCTGTCGGGGTAGGCGCCGTTTAATCAGGAAGTGCTCATCGCTCCAGTTGGGCAAGTAACTTTTCTCGAACTTGCCCTTGAGTTTACTGATCCGTACAGGATCCCCGACCTTGAACATCTCCTTCGGTGCTCGTTGCGATTGTATGGGGTACAAGACACGCCGGACTTGGGCTTCATTGCGTTGGGTCACGGTAATGGGGGCTCTCCCTATACTCCGGTGATATGCTCGATTGTAACCACTCACAAGTTTCGGGAGAACATCGATGTACCGCCTTGTATTCTTAAAGGTGGAATATTTATACATACGGCCTTTGAATGTCCTGTTGAACCTTTCCACCACGGAAGCCTTGGTCTCGTTGTACGTATGGAAGAAGAAGACCTTGTGTTTCTTGAGAAAGGCTTGGAACGGACGGTTGAGGAATTCCGTGCCTTCGTCGGTTTGCAAATACAAAGGTTTGCGCCTGGTCTTGAAGATGTCTTTGAACGCCGCTATGAGATTCGACCCCGTTTTCGTCCGGATGGGTACCACCCACGCATACTTCGATAGGATATCGATGCACGTCAAGAAATACCGATTCCCATCGTTGTGTTTGGCAAAGACGCTCATATCGACCAAATCCGCTTGCCACTGGGCATCTATTCCTCCCACGATGACCCGGTTCCGTAGAAAATGGCGACGGACAGCTCGATGTAAGGTATAGGTGTCTTGTTTTCTTAACCAATCTCGGACTTGTGCACGTTGTATCCCCTGGGGTTTGGCCGCTCGATAGAGAGCCGACAATGCACTATACGCAGCCGGACTGTCGGGACTGTAGTATAAGTTATCCAACACCTTCTTCCAGCGCTTCATGGTGACAAATGATGATGGAGCCTGGCTCTATCGTTTATTTATAACGGGTATATTTTGGGCCGGAGTTTCTTTCTGATTTTCTTCGTTGGCTTCCACAGTGTCCATGGTAAATGACCAGTCCAACTCGTCTGATGACCGCTTGATAAGCACTTGATCCACATCTACCACGGCATCTTCCAATGCAGATCATAGATCAGGGTGAAGGGTAAAATGCACTGTACCCCCATCTAGCCGAGCCAATTGAGCAAAGAAAGGGCCGCATCGGATGTACACATCGTGACACAAGTGGATGAGGTCGCCGTCCAGTTCACCAGACAACACCCGTTTGAATTTGGTCCAGCCCTCCCGAGACAGACGAATGTGAGCCGGGCACGGTTGTGTAGGGTCCGCATCACAGATGTCTCCCACCTCCTCCATGATATCGACCTTATCCGCATAAACGTGAAGGAAAACCTCGGGGGTCAAGCTGAGATACGCCAGTATTATATGCTCCGTCATGGTCAGTACGTGAATGGTACCAGATTTGACTGTCTCTCGTATTTATAGGGAGAACCCCGTGAGATCAAAGGATCGGGTGGTCATGTCACTGGTCTGACTGAGTCTAGCCGGGTAATCAATGACATCGTCGTCTGGTTCATTGCTAGACAGTTGTTCATTGGGTTCTGCCGCCGCTTCTCCCAGGGCACGAGCCCACTCCAACTCGTCTGATGACCGCTCGTCCGGTGTAAACAGCTGGTCCACAATAGGCACCACTTTCTTCAAGGCTGTCCACAGGTCAGGGTCTAGGGTGGAGCTTTGCGTAGGATCGTGGTAACGCCCCACACGGACAAAGAAGGGTCCACGGTGTACGTAGTTGGCGTTCTCGAGGTGGATGAGGTTTCCGTCGAGCTCCCCGCTCAACACCCGTTTAAATTTGGTCCAGACATCACGGTGTAGGGTAACCGTATTCGATACGGTCTCAGCGGACGACCAGCAAACATCTCCACGGTCTTCCACGAGGGTGACTTTTATCTTCATAGACGTGTAACCGCACCTGGGGTGTAAGGGGCAGGATGGCTCGTAGGACTGGTGACATGCTTGATCCAATGACGAAGGATGAATGACACACACGCAGACTGTCTCTCGTATTTATGGACAGGTCTCTCGGTGACATGGTTGACCTAATGATGAAGGGTGAATGACGCACACGGTGACTGTCTCTCGTATTTATAGTCAGGTCCTACTGTCAATGCCACAGCGCCAGGGTCAATAGGGCACAGACCATGACTAGGCCAACCAGCCGTCGCTGGTTCCGGCGTGAGCGCTCGTGGTCCATAGCCCGAGCATCAAGAATGGTTGTCATAGTCCAGTAATGGTGATTGATGGCACACCTCTTCATCGAGTGCACTCTGTCGAGGACCGCATCTGTGAACTCTTTCAGGATCTGGCGTCGCCCCTCGTTGTCGTCGCCATCTGCAAACATGGACCGGACCACTGCTCGGTAACCTGTGAGTGAATTAACCACCGTCGTATGCTGTAAAATGCGAGTCGCATAGGGATGGGTGTCCGTCATGGATCTGCAACCGTAGAAATGGAGGTGTAGGATCCAGAGAGACGTGTTTTATAGACCATGTCACACATGCGCGCCTAGACGTCGGCTGTAGTCCGTGATACGTATTATTCTGATGGGCTAGTCCAAAAAAGAGAGCAACAACAACACAGATTACAGATCAATCCTTTTATTATGCGTGAATCGGGCGTAACCTGTGAACATCATAGGAATGCATGTAATAACCTGTCTGTGGGGTTTTTCCACAATGTCGTTCACCTTCGTGTCTTTTCGGTAAAGTCCGTGTCTTTTCGGTAAAGTCCGTGTCTTTTCGGTAAAGTCCGTGTCTTATCGGTAAAGTCCGTGTATTTTCGGTAACGTCCGTCATCCGGGTATAGATGAGGGTCTTGAGGGGGCGACTGTATGTGACGTGTTGTATGTGTTTTTCTCGGTGACGTCCGTGTCTATCATCCGGGCACTTCACGTCTGCGCCTGCATTAGATCAGGCTGGTCAGGTCAAGCAGGCCAATGAATGCAGCATTGCCCTAATCATTCCCACTTTTATACACCTACATAGACGAAGAGACACGGAGGTTACCGAATATGTCACGGCTCGGCCCTCGACTCGGGGATAGTTGAACTGAGTGTGCTAAAAATAGATCACCAGCTAGCGTGCTATGAAAGGGAAGCGGCCTTGCCGTTTCATCAGACACTCTGTCAACCACCAAGATGTTCACTTGCTCAACTTGCCAGAAACAGTTTACTCGCCCAGAAGATTTGCGACGGCACGAGTCCTCCATCCACAACGGCGCACGGTATACTTGTATAACCTGCGCACGGTCATTTAATCGGGAGGATCATTTACTGCGCCACGAACGCTCATTCCACGAGGGCGCGACGGAACAATGTAATGAATGTGGTCAACTCTTCAAACGACCCAGTCAGTTAAGACGGCATCAGCGTTTGATTCATGCCCCGTCTCTACGATTTGGGCGACAACTTCCCACTAAAGTGGCACTCAGGAGGGTCAGACCCAGTGAAGATGAGCCAGGGGAGACGAATGCCACTGGTGATGCGATCACAAAGAGCCCACATGTACCCACAGTTCAGAAGAGCCTGGATTTCCAGCCGGACCCCACCGTTACGGTTTCGAGTCATACGCCTGACAACATCGAACATTTTCTGGACGAGCCCATAAATGTTCCTAGCGATCTCTTACAGGACAACCATCCAGTGAGTGACATCGATCGGCGCCATTGGTCCATGACACGGCACTGTCTCCACCGTCATCGCCCTATTCAAGATATCTACAATTTCCCACTGACCAACCTCACCCGTCTACGCAGCTACGTGGAAACCATCTTCAATGACCAAACTACGGCCTTCAAATTGAATCTGGCGTTTGGTTATGTGCTGCAGCATAAGGAGACAGGCCTAAGTCCGATACTTTTACCCGAGCAGTAACATCCGGGTCTTTGACCAGCCGTTTACCATCATTAATCGGAGGTCACTAGAGATGATGCTGGACCAAGTGGAACAATTGGATGTCTTGGAATGGGCCCAACAACAACGACCCAACACCAAGTGGACAGTGAAGAGGGTAACCAATGTTACGTTTTTCCTTACCAAGCTGACCGACCTCCGCCATCGGTTGAATGCGTCACTCGTGCACTGATGAATACCATAACATGCCGTACATACCCTCTATGTCTACATGCTGATGGTTGACTTGAGCTCAGTAAACACTTGTACCTAATGTGACGGTGCGTTAAAAAATAAAACATGGTGTTTGATATTTCAATTTGTATTGCTGTGAACATACTAAACATACCCAGGGCGGCTCCCCCAGCCTGGGTATGATGTAACATTGGGGATAATAAACTGTATGAACATTGCTGAACTTGTTGTTATTCACGGCAGCCGCTATGCGATTGTATAATACAGAACATATATTGTATAATACAGGACATATATGGTACAATACAGGACAGATATGGTATAATACAGCACATATTTGGTATAATACAGGACATATACTGTATAATACAGGACATATATGGTACAATACAGGACAGATATGGTATAATACAGCACAGATTTGGTATAATACAGGACATATACTGTATAATACAGCATTTGACCTTTTGATCCGACATTCATCCGCGCACTGCCGGTGATGACGCGCACTTCCGGACAACCCGCGCGCGCTGCGGCCGGGGCGGGCCGGGCCGGGCCGGGAAAAAACCCCGGAGGTTGAACATCCGGACGTCTAACGGGAACATTGGAACTCTTCTGGGTTTGGAGGTAGTTTTAGTAAAACCGTCACAACCCACGTGACCTGCGCAGCAGACTGGAAACGACACCCTAGTCTAGCCCCCTCACATAGGCTTCACATGGATACCTCACTCGATCCCATCGGCCCACTAGTGGCGCACCTAGACCCCAACACGTCTATTTCCATACACTTTGGCTATTGCAGAATGACGATATTCCTACCCCAGATCCATTCCATCGGTTGCCCCCTCACATCGGCTTCACATTGGTACCTCACTCGACCCCATCGGACCATTAGTGGCCCACCTAGATCCCAAAACGTCCACCCCGTATGGACCTATACACCCATAGCCATGCAGTATAGGCCTATGGGCCTACCCAGGCCTCGGTGACTTTTTCCAAAATTTCACCGTTTCGCTCCGGGACCCTTCCCATCGTGTTCTAAATGACGAGACGTGAAAAACAAATCCAAGCAACCCATATCACAATGAACGTGTGTGAATTTCCCAGGTTGGACCCATAGCCCCATATAGCCAGCCTATGGGCCTATATACTGATCTCGGTGACTTTTCCCAAAAATTTCAGCGTTTCCCTCCGGGATCCTTCCCATCGTGTTCTAAATGACGAGAGGTGAAAAACAAATCCAAACAGCCCATATCACAATGAACGTGTGTGAAATCCCAGGTTGAACCTATACCCCCATATAGCCAGTATAGGACTATATGGGCTATATGGTACTTTTCCAAAAATTTCACCGTTTCGCTCCGGGACCCTTCCCATCGTGTTCTAAATGACGAGACGTGAAAAACAAATCCAAACAGCCCATATCACAATGAACGTGTGTGAATTTCGCAGGCTGAACCTATACCCCCATATAGCCAGCCTATAGGCCTATATACAGACCTCGGTGACTTTTTCCAAAAATTTCACCGTTTCGCTCCGGGACCCTTCCCATTGTCATTTTCTTGGCGAGACGAGAAAAACGCGACACTTTGTCCACTGCGCATGCACAGAGTGACGATATCTCAACTCCGCACTCACTCCATCAGATGCCCCCTCACATAGGCTTCACATGGATACCTCACTCGATCCCATCGGCCCACTAATGGCTCCCCTAGATCCCAAAACGTCTATTTGCATACACTTTGTCTATTGCGCATGCGCATAATGGCGATATTCCTACCCCACATCCATCCCATCGGGTTGCCCCCTCACATAGGCTTCACATTGATACCTCACTCGACCCCATCGGACAATTAGTGGCCCACCTAGATCCCAAAACGTCCACCCCGTATGGACCTATACCCCCATAGCCATGCAGTATATGCCTATGGGCCTACCCAGGCCTCGGTGACTTTTTCCAAAAATTTCACCGTTTCGCTCCGGGACCCTTCCCATCGTGTTCTAAATGACGAGACGTGAAAAACAAATCCAAGCAACCCATATCACAGTGAACGTGTGTGAATTTCCCAGGTTGGACCCATACCCCCATATAGCCAGCCTATGGGCCTATATACAGACCTCGGTGACTTTTCCCAAAAATTTCACCGTTTCGCTCCGAGACCCTTCGCATCGTGTTCTAAATGACGAGACGTGAAAAACAAGACCAAACAACCCATATCACAATGAACGTGTGTGAATTTCCCAGGTTGGATCTATACCTCCCATATAGCCAGTATGGGACAATATGGGCTGTATGGTATTATCCATCGGATTATAGCGATAGAATATAATAAGTAGAATAAAACGTCCATATAAACATATATATATAATTTTATAGTCAGAATGAGCAAAACATAGAGATTCGACCGGTTACGGATTGCCGACAAGAATGGCGCTTGACCGAGTTAAGTGTATGAAAATCAAAAAGTGGTCTGAGAAAATTTTTTTCGATCGGGACTTCTCGGCCATCTATGAACAGCTTAACAGCTGAAAAACGCACCTTTCTGTTTTCGGCATAAGCCTTGACCATCAAGGGTTGAGCTTTCTTCTTGAGTGCATAGTCAGGCGCAGTTATGTCTTCCATGATATCGAAGGGAAGTCTGTTGTTTGGTGCGGGATTTTTTTTTTGCTGAATTCTCGACGGAGGTTTTTGAAATCAATTATAAACTGATTTCGCACAGAGCGGCTGTGAAGTCGAGCAACAATTAGTGGGCAAATGTTTCCATTGCTTACCTTTGTGAGCATTTTCGATTGCGTGCAAAACGTCCGCCTTGTCCATAAATTTTCCTACTTTGTTGGCGGCAGATAACGCAGCAATTTTGTCCTCACATTTCTCCCACTCTCCCACAGATATTCCGTCGAACTTGATATTGGACTAGCGTGAACGTCGCCCCGATTCATTCAGCTTAGAAGATAAGGCTTGCGCCAAACATGCACGGGAAAGGCTACCTATAATATAACCAAAACGTGTACCAACATTTGGTTATAAATAGTGCCATGTTGACAAAATTTTAAAGAAAAAAAAACACTTCACAACGCCCTAATAAATCTAAACTCACCTCTTATTTTGTGGTAAACAAAGACCTGGTGTCTTCAAGCAGTAGTTGAGATATATAATTAGACCACAGTTCATTTAAGGTTCGAGTAGCAGACCAAAAAATAAGTCACAAATCGTCCAACTCGTCTTCTTCGTTTTGTAGTCAGCCATGTTTGATGTCTGCGCATGCTCAGCGCATAAAAACATCCGGTTTGCAAAACACGTGGCCGAGCACCTGGCCACGCCTCTCCACGCCCACAACGATCTCCACCGACTTCCATCTAAAATTCAACTTCGTCATGACAAAGAAACTGAGCATGAAGCGTTAAAATAGCTGATTGTTTTAACTGTCAGAGAGCTTTCCACGTATTTCGCTTTCCAAAACCTGTAGGTAATACACCAAATGCATTTTTTTGGTCCATCAGGTTTTACAAAATATCCAGTTGCTTTTTCTTCACACTGTATTGGGATGGATATTCCTTCTCATTCACCAAACGCTATATAGACGATCTTCTCGCTGTGGATAATCGCTATATAAATGACGCAGTGAAGGATATATATCCACCTTCACTGGATTTGAAGGAAACTACAGATAGCCCTACAGGCACATCTTATTTAGATCTCTATCTCTATAAAAATGAAGCGGGCATTCTCTCTCGTCGACTTTATGACAAAGAGATGATTACAATTTCGACATCGTAAACTATCCCTTTTTGGATAGTAATATTCCAGTGGGACCTGCATATGGCGTATACATATCTCGCTTAGTAGCATTTGCTAGATCCTGTGTTAAATGTGATGATTTTAACCAACGTCACAAAACATTTTGTGCAGAAACTTATAAAACAGGGTTATTCCACCAAGCGCCTCCACTCAAAGTTTCTCAAATTTGGCGATACATATCGCATGCTGATAGCAAAATACGAACGTAGCGTGCAAGATCTATGGCGCTACGCTTCGTAACATGTGTCTAATTCCGCTTAACCCGGGGCTAGGGGCCGTATGAGCCCATGTACTTCAAGATCCTCATGGTACTCATATGAACAGTCACAATCAAAGCGTGACTGAGGTACATCATTTTTAGATGACGACTCTATAACGAATATTATGGATTAAGAATACTGATCAGCGATACGGATTTGATATTTTGGAACATCGTGATGTCTTGCCGGCATCATTGAAAACTGTTGACCGCTTCTCTCTTGCAGGAAACAAGCCTATGTTTATGTATACTTTTGTCTTTTTGAATTTGGTGCTAATACTGTTATATGGAAATGGAATAGGTCTTTGGATTATGGACGCGGATATTCTCTAATGGACGACGGCTGGATTATGAATGACGGACTAGACGCTTGTAATTCCAGACGTTTTAACTTGCGTTAAATCTCCTAAAAGTCGTTCTTCCATGACGAAGTTGAATTTTAGATGAAAGTCCGTGGAGATCGTTGTGGGCATGGGGGAGGCGTAGCCAGGTGCTCGGCCACGTGCTTTGCAAACCGGATGTTTTTATGCGCTGAGCATGCGCAGACATCAAACATGGCTGACTACAAAACGAAGAAGACGAGTTGGACGATTTATGGCTAATTTTGTGGTCTGCTGCTCGAACATGAACTGTGGTCTAATTATATATCTCAACGGCTGCTTAACCTTATCTGGCTTGGGCTTTTTGGGATATGTCCAGGCCTGGGGGAGGGAGGGGGGGAGGGTCGAAATGCCCCAAGTAATATATAGTACCCTTTTCGAGGTCACAGCGCCTCACTGCGCATGCGCGATAATGTGGTGTGCGCGGGAGGGTTGTGCGCAGGTATGAGATGTTGCGGCGGTTTTGTGGCGGTGTTCTGCGCAAGTGTGACGATTGGGCGTGTGTATTTCTCCGCGGTGATGCGGTCTGGCGGTGATGCGGTCTGCCTCTGCGCACAGAAAGTAGTCCCAAATTCTCCGGTATACTCCGGCAATCTTCAGGGGCGAGAGGGGTCCCTAGTGTACCGATTGGATCTAGTGAGGTGTCAAATTGAAGCATATGTGAAGGGGCATCTGATGGGCTGGGTGTGGGGTTGAAATATCGATATTCTGCGCATGCTCGGTGGACAAAGGGTATGGAAATAGACGTTTTGGGGTCTAGGGGAGCTCCTAATGGTCCGATGGAGTCGTATGAGGTATTAATGTGAAACATTCGTGAGGGAGCATCCACCTGGACTAGTGTTTCGTTTCCATCCTGCGCATGCGCAGACAGGGAATTGTGGGAAAAGGGTATGGAAATAGACGTGTTGAGGTCTAGGTGGGCCCCTAATGGGCCGATTGGATCGATTGAGGTATCCATGTGAAGCATTCGTGAAGGAGCCTCCGCCTGGACTAGTGCGTCGTTTCCATTCTGCGCATGTGCAGACAGGGAATTGTGGGAAAAGGGTATGGACATAGACGTGTTGGAATGTACGTAGGCCCCTAATGGGCCGATGGAGTCGAATGAGGTATCCATGTGAAGCATTCGTGGAGGGGCATCCGACGGGGTGGATGTGAGGTAAAATTGACGTCATTCTGTGCATGCGCATTAGACCAAGGGTATGGAAATAGATATCGTGGCGCCGACATGGGCCACTATGGGTCCGATGGAGTCGGCTGAGGTCTTATGTTGAAGCTCTCGTGAAGCAGCATCCGACTGTGCTCATGGTTCGTCCGTGTTCAAGAGCTTGCGCATGCGCAGTCTGGCCGTAGTATAAAAAACAGGCATTTTGGGGTGCGTGGGGTGTGTGGCCAACCACTAGGAGTCCGTGGTTTTGGTTGGGTGGTGTGGGTTGTGACGTCCCTTCCGGGTGTCACTAAAACTACCTTCGAACCCAGAAGAGTTCAAATGTTCCCTTAGACGTAGGGCCCGGATGTTCAACATCCAAGTTCTCCCCGGTCCGGCCCCGCCCGGCCCGGTCGCAGCGCGCGCGGGTGGTCCGAGCGAGCACGCACGCGGGTTGAAGGGAAGTTTCGGAAGTGTGCAAGGGCACTATATCACATCGGGGTATATATTTCATCCAAGTATAGCGGAAAGCTTAGCAATGTTTATACAGCTTATTATCCCCAATTTTACATCATATCCAGACTGGGGGAAGCCGCCCTGGGTATGATTAGTATGTTCACAGCAGATGGTCATTGAATATGGCTTCCACGTAGCTGGGTAGAAGGGTGAGGTCGGTGAGTGGGAAATTGTAGATATCTGGAATAGGGCGATCACGGTGGAAAACGTGCGTATCATGGGCCATTGGCGCCGATAGATGTCACTCACTGGATGGGCGTCCTGTAACAGATCGCTAGGAACATCCACTGCATCTTCCGGAAAATGTTCGATGTCGTCAGGCGTATGACTAGCAACAATAATGCTAGGGACTGGCTGGATATCTAGGCTCTTCTGAACTGTGGGTACAGGCGGGCTCTCTGTGATCGCATCACCAGTGGCATTCGTCTCCCGGGGTTCATCTTCACTGGGTCTGACCCTCCTGGGTGCCACTTTAGTGTGAAGTTGTCGCCCAAACCGTAGAGACGGGGCATGAATCAAACGCTGATGCCGTCTTAACTGACTGGGTCGTTTGAAGAGTTGACCACATTCATTACATTGTTCCGTCGCGCCCTCGTGGAATGAGCGTACGCGGCGCAGTAAAGGATCCTTCCGATTAAATGACCTTGCGCAGGTTATACAAGTATACCGTGCGCCGTTGTGGATGGAGGACTCGTGCCGTCGCAAATCTTCTGGGCGAGTAAACTGCTTCTGGCAAGTTGTGCAAGTGAACATGCTGCTTCATGCCATATAGGTCTTCTCCGCCATGATATCTACCCTCTATGTGTTTAGTGATCATGTTTTCCACCATGGGCAGATCACATATATCGGCCACATGCTGCATCTCATCAACGAGGCGAATATGGTGCTGTAGAAGCTTAGCTCGGTGAGATGACTCCATGACTGTTGGCTCCACTGGTAAGGCAAGTAGCTGCTATGGTGAGATAGGCTGGTGAGGTTCAGGCAAGTAGCTCCTCTCGTCAGATAGGCTCAGGCTGGTCAGATCAATCAGGCCAATGAATGCAGCAATGTCCTAAAAATTTCCACTTTTATAGACCTACATAGAAGTACCCGGATGCCGGCGCGGACGTCACCGAAAAAAACACCCACATTCAACTCGCCACATACAGTCGCTCCCTCAACACCCTCATGCATACCCGGATGACGGACGTCACCGAAAAGACACGGACTTTACCGAAAAGACACGGACGTCATCGAAAAGTCACGGACGTCACCGAAAAGACACGGACGTCACCGAAAAGACACGGACGTCAGCGAAATTCTGGGGGAAAACCCCACAGACAGGTCAGTACATGCATTCCTGTCATGTTTCCTACTGGTTCCTCCAGCGTGGATGTGCTGTGATGGAGGGGCTAATAAAAAGATTGACCTGTAATCTTAGTTGTTGTTGCTCTCTTTTTTGGACTAACCAAACAGAATTATACGTATCACGGACTACACCCGTAGAGCTACGTATAGGCGCGCATGTGTGACATGGCCTATAAAACACGTCCCTCTGGATCCCACACCCCCATTTCTATGGTTACAGGAGCATGACGGACACCCCTCCCTATGCGGCTCGCATTTACAGCATGCGCCCGTGGTTAATTCCCTCACGGATCACGGAGCAGTGGTTCGGTCCATGTTTGCAGATCCTGAAAGAGTGCACAGAAGCGGTCCTCGACAGAGTGCACTCGATGGAGAGATGTACCATCACTCACCACTACTGGACTATAACAGCCATCCTTGATGCTCGGGCTATGGACCACGAGCGCTCACGCCGCAACCAGCGACGGCTGGTTGGCCTAGTAATGGTCTGTACCCTATTGAGCCTGACGCTGTGGCATTGACAGTGGGATCTGACCATAAATACGACACAGTGTGCGTCATTCACCGATCGTTATTGGGTCAACCATGTCACTGAGGGACCTGACCATAAATACGAGAGACAGTCAGAGTGTGTGAGAGACAGTCAGAGTGTGTGTCATTCACCGTTCGTCATTGGGTGAACCATGTCACCAGTTCTACGAGCCATCCTTCCCCTTACACCCCGGGTGGGGTTACACGTCTATGAAGATAAAGTCACCCTCGTGGAAGACCGTGGACATGTTTGCTGGTCGCGCGCTGAGAACGTATCGAATACGGTTACGTTACACCGTGACGGCTGGACCAAATTTAAACGGGTGTTGAGTGGTGAGCTCGACGTAAACCTCATGCACAAAGACAATGCCATCTACGTACACCGTGGTCCCTTCTTCCCACGCCTGGGCCGTTACCAAGACCTTACGCGAGGTTTCACCCTATACCCCGATCTGTAGACAGCCTTCGAGAAAGTGGTGTCTATTGTAGACGAGCTGTTTACACCGGACGATCGTACGAGTTGGAGTGGGCTCGTGCCCTGAGAGAAGCGGCGGTATAACCCAGTGATCAAATGTCTAGCAATGAAGCGGAGGCAGACGACGATGCCTTTGATTACCCGGCTATACTCAGTGACATGACCACCCGATCCTTTGATCTCACGGGGTTCTCCCTATAAATACGAGAGACAGACAAATCTGGTACCATTCACGTACTGACCACGACGGAGCATATAATACTGGCGTATCTCAGCTTGACCCCCGAGGTTTTCCTGCACGTTTATGCGGATAAGGTCGACATCATGGAGGAGGTGGGAGACATCTGTGATGCGGACCCTACACAACCGTGCCCGGCCGACATTCGTCTGTCCCGGGAGGGCTGGACCAAATTCAAACGGGTGTTGTCTGGTGAACTGGACGGCGACCTCATCCACTTGCGTCACGATGTGTACATCCGACGCGGCCCTTTCTTTGCGCAATTGGCTCGGCTAGATGGGGGTACAGTGCATTTTACCCTTCACCCTGATCTATGGTCTGCGTTGGAAGATGCCGTGGCAGATGTGGATCAAGTGCTTATCAAACGGTCATCAGAGGAGTTGGACTGGTCATTTACCATGGACACTGTGCTGGCAGAAGCTAACGAAGAAACTCAGAAAGAAACTCCGGCCCAAGATATACCCGTTATAAATAAGCGATAGAGCCAGGGTCCATCATGATTTGTCAATATGAAGAGCTGGGAGAAGGTGTTGGATAACTTATACTACAGTCCCGACAGTCCGGCGGCCTATAGTGCATTGACGGATCTCTATCGAGCGGCCAAACCCCAGGGGATACAACGTGACAAAGTCCGAGATTGGTTAAGAAAACAAGACACCTATACCTTACATCGAGCTGCCCGTCGCCATTTTCTACGGAACAGGGTCATCGTGGGAGGACTAGATGCCCAATGGCAAGCGGATTTGGTCGATATGGGCGCCTCTACCAAACACAACGATGAAAATCGGTATATCTTGACGTGCATCGATATCCTGTCGAAGTATGCGTGGGTGGTACCCATCCGGACGAAAACGGGGGCGAATGTCATAGCGGCGTTCAAGGACATCTTCAAGACCGGGCGCAAACCCATGTATTTGCAAACCGACGAAGGCACGGAATTCCTCAACCGTCCGTTCCAACAGTTTCTGAAAGCCCAGAAGGTGTTTTTCTTCCATACGTACAACGAGACCAAGGCTCAACAGGACATTCAAAGGTCGCATGTATAAATATTTCACCTATAAGAATACAAGATGGTACATCGATGTTCTCCCGAAACTTGTGAGTGGTTACAATCGAGCCTATCACCATAGTATAGAAAGAGCCCCCATTACCGTGACCCAACGCAATGAAGCCCAAGTCCGGCGTGTCTTGTACCCCAGGCAATCGCAGCGAACGCAGAAGGAGGTGTTCAAGGTCGGGGACCCTGTACGGATCAGTAAAGTCAAGGGCAAGTTCGAGAAAAGTTACTTGCCCAACTGGAGCGATGAGCACTTCCTGATTGGACGACGCCTACCCCGACAGCAGCGAGTCTATGAACTGGAAGATCTTCAAGGGGAACCGTTGCTAGGGACGTTTTACGAGACGGAATTACAGCCTGTCGTAAAAACAAAGCAAGACTACTACACGGTGGAGCAGATTTTGAAAACGGAACGTCGACGTGACAAACTGTTTCATTTCGACAAATGGCAAGGCTGGCCCAGTTCCTTCAATTTCTGGGTCGCGGCCAACCAGGTGAAACGACTATAAAGTCAGACACCACTGCCGTCATCCTTCATTCCACGTTCGACCACAGTGCTATGGACAAACAGCAGCTGCCTCTGAACAGAGCGTCCCCCAATACGCGCAAAGCGCAAGTGGGCTTTGTGGTGATAGTGTTAACCCTGCTGAGTGTGTTGTACGGAGGTGTGTTTTACGACGTAACCAACTGAGAAAATCAGCCACCAGTCAAACCAGTCTACACATAGCACCGTATCGAGCCCAGTCATCACCACCACCACACCCCGTGTACAAGCCACATCGAGCTCCAAGTATACAGCCCACACCTACACCAAGTACAACAACTACGTCTGAAAACCCACCGGATTTCATCCCTCACAGTGAACAGACAACCGCCGCCGACGTTGTACCCACCACCATCATCCCTCACAGTGAGCAGACAACGACGACCGACGTTGTACCCACCACCACTTCAGTTCACTCGTACCAAATTTACAAGAGCTGGTTACCACGGCAGCGGATACACCTCCAACCATGGGCCCTCGGTGGCAGCATCCCTTCACTTGCGTCATCGCAGGACCGACGGGCTCCGGCAAAACGCACTTCGTCAGGACGCTCCTTCAACACGCCGACAGCATGATCACCCCACCCATTGCCCGATTCGTGTGGTGTTACGGAGAATGGCAGGCAGCGTATGCAGCAATGCCCCACACCACGTTCGTGGGAGGCCTACCTAACCTGGCCGATTTGGAACCGGACACCTTGGTGGTTCTGGATGATCTCATGGCGGAGGCGGATGCGCGAGTCACCCAACTCTTTACCAAAGGCAGCCATCATCGACGGCTCAGCATCATCTACATTGTGCAGAATCTGTTCAGTAAAAACAAAGAACATCGCAACATCAGCTTAAATGCCCACTATCTGGTGGTCTTCAAAAACCCGAGAGATACCACTCAACTGCTGCACCTGGCGAGACAGATGTATCCCGGCCGCACATCGTTCGCGTTGGAAGCCTTTAAAGATGCGACAACCCCTCGCACGGGTATATGCTCTTCGACCTCAAGCAAGCCACCCCCGATCACCTTCGACTACGAACCGGCATCTTTCCCGGAGAGACCCACCACGTGTACATGCAAAAATAATGTAAACACACCCGCGGTGGCTCCCCCAGCTGGAGTGTGTGTTTTTGGTGATGGGGATAATAAAAAGAATTAATACAACAGCATGGTTGACTTTGTCTCTGTTCTCCGAGGTAGATACAAAGGGCAGAGTTGTGGGTTCTAGCATTAGTTGTACATGATGTCTGCGCGAGCACGGAAGCACGCCCCGACGCTCCGTGTATTGAAGACGGGCCTACCCGAGTTGGTCCGAACCATTGTACGCGGTGCGGACCCTGACCTTGTACGCTGTCTGTGCGAGATCGGGTACAACCTGTTAAAAGGCAACGTACCACTGACTCCGGCTCAGAAAACCAGGTTGGCCAAGCATAAGACAGGTCTCCGAACCCTAGTCCAGAAGCGAGTCTCTCAAACACAAAAGACAAAGGTGTTACAGAAAGGCGGCTTTCTCTGGGCCATCTTAGCACCGTTGGCCGCTTCCGTGTTGGGTCCAGTATTGGGTGGGCTCTTCGGCCGACAATGAACCTCACGAAAAAAATGGTCCTTGTCGAACCACGGTTCCTTCAAAACCTCCAATCGCCCTATCCTGTTCCACCTACGGTGAAGACCATAAACACCCTCGATAAAGAGATGCAACAGATCTTACAAATTACAACACATATAAGGGAAGTGGGAAGAGGTGCCGACATACTGACTGCGTCACATGACCGGGGTTAAGCGACATTGAGAAAGTACAACGGTACAATGAAACGCTTCAACGGTAAATGACGTTCATGGACCAATACAAAACCCTCTCTACCTCAGCATCACCACCACCACGCGACACACCGCCGACCTCAGCACCGCTCCAACAGCCGCCATTACCAGGGATACCACCCACAGCCCCACAGTGGGTGGAAGACGAAGTCCTGAAGAGTGTACCTGCATCGTTCAAGAAATAAACTGGCCTGGTATTACAACGGATGAAACAGAATCCTAATATGACTTGGAATGATAAAGGCGAACTACTGGTACAGAATCAAGTGGTCCCCGGTACCCACATGACGGATTTAGTGAATGACCTGATGCGTCAACGCAGGTCGCACACGGATCCTCGAGGATGGGAGGTCTTCGCTCAAGGCTTGAAAGACATGCATGTACCACAGGAATTGGTGGGGAACCCCCAGCGCTGAGCCTGGATGCAGCGGACCCAGCAATCGCCGAGTGGTCCAGTACCTTCTTGGGTAGACGAGTGGAAACCGGATTCACCCCCCAAAACACCACCACAACGGGCACCTTATTTTCGCGCCTTTGAAAAACCACCCTTGATCAAGATAACCCACATCTCCAGAGCCGTGACACGTAGCAAGTCACCGCGACGAACACGACGCCGGACACAACCGCCCAAGGCTTGGAACACCTATTAAAACCAACATCTACAGCAGGACAGCTCAGTCGCCATGTTTTACCTCTCCCTACCCAGTAACAGTTCGCTGGATGTGTTTCCTGACAACATCTTGGCCAAGTACGTGACCCAGTTACCGCACCCGTTGCATTTACTTGGACGCTGGGAATGTGGCCTCGTGGATATCCAATACCCTTACTCGTGGTACAACGTGAGAGCCAATGAAGTGTGGTACGAGGTGACCTACGAAGGCAAAGACACCCGACTCACCCTCCCCGAAGGCCAATACGATACCATCAAGGAGTTCATGCAGGGGCTGACAAGACTGTTGCATTATAAGGCTCTACGGGAGGTCACGAATGTTTCAAAACCCATCAAATCCTTTCCATTCAAGAATCACGTGGACTTCGATTACAACGCACACAACGGCAAGGCACAGATCCTCCTCACCGCCAACGTGAGTGTCGTACTGAGTCCTATCCTACAGCATATGCTGGGTCTCGCTCACCCGACCTACACGGGTCCATCCGAGGATCATGGCCAGATCCCTATGGATATGAAGTCGGGTATGTACGGACTCTACGTTTACTCGGACGTGGTCGACAACCACATCGTGGGCGATATCAACACACCTCTGTTACGGGTGGTCCCCATTAAAAAGACGTATGGAGATCAAGTTACCGTACGACAAACCGACATCAACACTATCACGGTGGATATGAGAGATGACACGGGACGACCGGTGGCATTGGAACGAGGAAAAGTGGTGCTGACACTTCATTTTCGACAAGCACGTGCTCCCCACTTTGTATAATGAAGGTGCCTTGCGAGTGCGATGCACGCAGCTATATGGACTATTATTGCCGGAGAATGCCGAAGAATTTGGGACTAATTTCTGTGCGCGGAGGCAGACCACATCACCACCAGACCGCATCACCGCGGAGGAATACACACGCCCGATTCACGCAGACCGGAAGTGACGTCATGTACTTGCGCAGAACACGGCCACAAAACAGCCACAAAATCTCATACCTGCGCACAACACTCCTGCGCACACCACTTTCTCGCGCATTCGCAGTGAGGCGCTGTGACCTCAAAAAGGGCACTATATACTACTGCCCCCACCCCCCTATTTATTTTTCTTATCCCTTGAGCTAGGGAGCTGAAACTTACCACACTATACCCTTGGGTCAAGCTCTACCAGAAAATGTAAAAAAAATCCAAGATGGTCGCTTTTATGACGTCACAGTGACGTCATTTTCAAAAACGACATTTTTTGGTCGATTTTTCGGTCGGATTTTCCGAATTTTTTATTTATGCAAGTTCTCCGCAAAAACTGTATGATAAATTAGTAAATATTAATGTGATGTGAAATAAAATAGTATTTGCCCACTTTTCATCGCGGAAAGGCAGGAATTTTGAAGAAATGTGACAAAAACATCACTTTTCTGGTACCCCACGTGCCCGCCATCTTGAATTTACCCATGATCTTCTGCTCAGCGGGTTATGCGAATGTGTTCAAAATGACCCCAATATGATAAACTATAAAATCCAGGAGTTTCAGCACTCCATTTTTCGTCGTTCCGGAGATAGCGAAGAAAGTTTGGGAGGGGGAGGGGGGTGGCATAATGCCCCCGGCCAGGTAGGGTTAAAGACAACATCTCTTCGTTTACCACTAAGAGGTGAATTTAGATTTATTAGGGCGTTGTGAAGTGTTTTTATTTTGAAAATTTGGTCAACATGGCACTATTTATAACCAAAATGTTGGTACACGTTTTGGTCAAATACAAGCCAGGGCGGGGCGTTCTTTATCCAGCTCGGCACGCAACAGGCTCACCTCTGCCTTTGTCTCTATAAGCTCTCGCCTAGCATGGCTGATTTCATTGCGAATGTCCGTCATGTTAACCATAATCTCGGTTTTGAATTTTTGCAGGGTTGAATTAGAAGTATCTGCCAGCTTCGCATTGCCCTGATCGCGTCTGTCTGTTGAGAGACCAAGGTAGAGTCCGAGTCAAAGTCATAGCAGCTGAATACTAGTAAATGGCTGTTCCCAGCTGGTTTTACTCTACTAGTAACTACTTCATGTTCTTTTGGTAGAGCAGACTCAGAAAGTTCATTTTCCAAGTAATAAAGAGGAAGCAAGATTTGTCGTGGAGAATTCGTCTTAAAATCTACCACATTTTTAGTTCAGCCTTGGACTGAGTCACTCTGTGAGATATATCGTGCTGTTGAGTCAGGGTATATGGGGATGCCAGGGAGATCGCATTCAAAATAGAACAAAGATTCACAGGCTCAATTCGACATGGAAACATACGTTTATATTGTTACGTTATCCATTGTTTGTCTATGTATTATTCCCAGGCATAGTAAAATGAAGCAGCAGACAGATAATCAGCCCTATGTAATGAGTAAACTGAATGCCCGTTGTTCCCAACTTATACAGTACAGTCATTAAATGTTGGTTTCAGAAAGCATGAAAGTCTAGTGACATGTATTTATGCATACCATAGAGGTAGAATATGACATTACTTTTGCATAGATTTCAACCTTATTGATTCTTTGCGAAGGCATGGCAAACGATATCAATCAGGATGAATCCGCATTATGTTATAGCTTATGCCAGTCTTTATTATGCTGCACTCTGCTATGATGAGCAATGATCTTGAGGTGAAAGATTATATCTGACGCTTAATCTTCTTTCTCCGGTCTACTTTTTATGATAATAATCAGCATTCTATCCTCATTGAATCAGCTCGTAATGATGATTCATTGTATGAATGGTGACAATTTTGTTTTCCCAATTTCTATGTTTTTCTGCAACAATGTTCACTAAGACTTCTGATATGTTACACCTGATTTGTTGTCAGTACAATACTATCGAGATGCCTTATTCTGGAATTAGTGAGGGTTCCGCCCTATTCTTTTGGTAAAGTATTCAACTGAACTAAATATATAGGTGAAAATGAATGTATATTATGAGGTTATTATGATGACCTCATGTCTCGAAAATCCTGGCAAGTCCTCTATTTCGATAGGCCATCGAGGCATCTTTCCATCCATATACAGTTTGTTACAGCAGTCGTAGATTTGACGATGTTAAACATGTTAAAGGGGCGAAGTGTATCCCAAACCTAAATCCAACGTGGTAACTATCTTTGTGATGTCATGATTCTTTTGTCACTAAGCTTCTTCACAATAACTTAAAATGCGCCCAATATGATAATATATGATTCCAGAAACTTTTGGTCCATAATTCTGTTCCCTTCTAGAAATAGGTTAAATAATTTAGCGGCGGTCATGTTTTCCCCTCCCCCGAACCGATATGGATAATTATGAATTATGTAATTTTTTGTACTATTTTTGTTCTCTTGTCAGAAGCATGGGTTTTATTTTGATATATAACATATTTTGCCTTGTTGTGATGGTAATATGCACAGCCGAGGGGCAGCAAAACTGCATATTCCCCTCACAGCAAGGCAATAATTTCTTTATTATATTTATCAACTTAACTCTGTGTTAATCTATTATCCCTCGAGCAAAATATTGCTTTACGTTTTATTTTCCAAGAGCGCAATCCTTCTGAGTTGGCTGTTTTCAGTGGGCAATCGCCTGCAACATAATTTATCATGCACGAGTTTCCACTGATTCGGAGCTGCTTCACCACTATCGTGTAATTTTCGCAACGCACGTATTATTGCTCGATGACGCTTGTTATTTACTCCAATGCTGCACTTGGGTACGATTCTCCTTACAATTAGATGGGAGAAATATTTATTTCCGCTGTATTCTGCAGCTATAATCAGGTCAACGAACTGCTCCATTTGCAGCGCGAACGGGACAACGGGGCGACCTCTGTTGTAATTATCTCCCCTTTGTGTATATTTCACGGGGGGTGGAATATGCAGTTTCATCCGACAATATACACCCACGTGACCGGAGAATATGCAGTTTTATCTCATTACAATTTGCATAGGGAGACACTCTAATAAATATAATAATATGCAATACTGTTGGGGTGATTCTAAACCTCTTATACCAAATTGGCAGAAAAAAACGGACATTTCCCTCCATTAACTCCGGCGTCCAATACTGCTCTAAATTCCCACCAATACCTCCAAACCTAGTTTTCATTCTGGCACGAGTCAAATCTGACGTGAATCTAAGTGCTAACTATACTAGGAAATGTATATTCTTCATTGGATTTACTCGTGCTCTCAAGCCTCCCGCATTGGTCCGTGAGTTTTTACATTTAAGTATTTTCTCATTATGCTGAATTCCTCATCGCATTTCACTGTACTTATTGTTATTGTGACGTTCGAGCGGTCAGAAAACGTCTATCCTTGCGGTGTACACGAGACTTGAGGCGGCCTGGTCTCAGGCCCCTGTGACAAATTGTCAGGCTGATGTGAACGCAGTCTCGTATGACTGCAATTGGCCAACGAGGAAGGTCCGATTCAACCTGTCACCTTGTCTGGATCGAGGAGGTAGGATGGGAGGGACCTGTAGAAACAACCAAGGCAATAATAAAGTAATAATATTGTATTCTGCAATGTACACAGCTCTGTACGCGCACAATACCTGTAATAAAGATCCCTACTCTAGAGGTAGTTATCGTTAAGTGTTATCTTTATCTTAAGAGAAAGACGAATAATATACAATATATACATGAGACCCTATCTATGACGCGTCACGGCCCAGTCTCGTCCAGACTGGCTCTCGTCGTGGTATGGTACGGCGTCTCTGGTTCCTCTCCGGTCGTAGGCGTAGCCCCGGACCGTATGGAACGTCTACCGTGTCTAAGATTACACGGCCCAGTTCATCTAAGCGTTATTAATCGTCTCTGGAATCCTCTCCGTATCACTGCCTCTCCTAGCAGTAGCCCTTCGGCGGCGTCGGCCCGTACGGCACACCACAGCGTCTTCGGCGGCGACCCCTTTCGGCTCGGCAGACTTCACGTCTTCGGCGGCCCGACTTCGGCGACCCGTCTTCGGCTCGGCAGACCTCACGTCTTCGGCGACCCGTCTTCGGCTCGGCAGACTTCACGTCTTCGGCGGCCCGACTTCGGCCCTCACGGCGTTGACCCAAGGACGAGTTAATAGGCTCAGATTGTTTGCATATATATGTGGTAATAATGCCCTGGTCTCGGGGGCGTATTATTACCTTACAGTGTAATGTCAATTAATATCAATGATTTGTAATAGCATTCAAGACTTGCGGCAAAGCATAATTCGAGCCCTGCGGCAGTGTAAATATGTACAGTGGATGTAAGCTTGTGTAATCCGTCACCTCTAGCCGAGGCCTGTAGGTAACTAATGTAGGTGAGGGTGATTAGATCTATTCCGTCCCTAATTACAACACATATAAGGGAAGTGGGAAGAGGTGCCGACATACTGACTGCGTCACATGACTTCACAGAATAGTCTTCTGGTTAACCTATTCTAAAGCACATACCAAGAATCTAACGATTCGTGATATGTGTTGTATCTCAGGTACGCTTTTATTGTACCTGTGCATGTGGCAACTTGGATGATATGACCACACGGCCCCTAGCACCGGCATAAGCGGTATTAGATACAAATCTAGAGAGCTATGATGGAAATGCTCTGACAACTCGTACACTGGTAATTGGTGAGCTGTTTCGCTGTGACAACTCGTACATTGGAGATTGGTGAGCTGTATCGTCGTCAGATGTAAATGACGGCATTTAACACAAAAGACTAGTCTGTAATGCCCGATGTCGACCCAGCATCAACTTCCCACAAGTATTTACTAGTATTCAGCTGCTATGACTTTGACTCGGACTCTACCTTGGTCCCTCAACAGACACACGCGATCAGGGCAATGCGAAGCTGGCAGATACTTCTAATTCAACCCTGCAAAAATTCAAAACCGAGATTATGGTTAACATGACGGACATTCGCAATGAAATCAGCCATGCTAGGCGAGAGCTTATAGAGACAAAGGCAGAGGTGAGCCTGTTGCGTGCCGAGCTGGATAAAGAACGCCCCGCCCTGGCTTGTATTTGACCAAAACGTGTACCAACATTTTGGTTATAAATAGTGCCATGTGGGACGATCTTGTATGTGAGCAAGTATATGTAATCATGTAAAATGGTATTTGTGTGATGGGCTGCAGTGTGGGATATTTGGTGCTCTGTATTTCCCGTTGATGGACATCTCGTCTTCAGATACTGTGCGTGTTAGTATCTTATCCCCGTCTGGCGATTCGTCTCGTCATCAGATACTGTGCGTGTTAGTATCTATTATCCCCAAGCTATGGCTAAGCTCTCGGTTTTCCAACCCTTCGGCGGATGGTTCGGCGCTGTTTCGGCAGTCAATTCGGCACTTTCGGCACTTTCGGCGCATGCGGCGCATTTGCGGCGATCCTGTCTCTGTGCTCTCCCGCACGATGTTTACCCGCCGATTGTCTGAGACAGAATCTCGAACGTCCATTCTCTGCGTCTTATATAGGCTCTGGCTCCCATAATCCTTTGCGCGCCCAAACATGGCAGCCCCCATATAGCGAAAGTGTACACTCAGGCGGTGTTGGATTTCGTGTCAGATCAGCAGAGCTCGACTTCTCTCGCCCGGTTTCGATGCAAGATGCGTGTCAGGGATATTTACACGTCCCTCGCTGAAAGTTTCAACGCACAGTTAATACAGGTAAGTCGAATATCTACCATTGTCGGTCCATTCACAATGCTATTTACAATGTCAGCGTAGAACGAAAATGACATTCTCCAGGTCACGGGCATTTTCGTCACACTACCCACGCCTTGGAAAACACGACGCCCTCGTCGAGGAGCTCGGCACAGCTACCAATCACAGATGAGTAGAATGAACACGCAGTCCTTTCTCCGAAAGTGCAGATAATCCACAGTATAATAACAAAGGATTCAATACGGTAGAATTACATCAGACGTTTCTCTCAGCGGTCTGCTGGGTCGTCACTGAAGGAGGAGACATCAGGTCCCTGCTTCACGGCACTGACCAAACACTGCCGAATTACATTAATCCCGATAACGCGCGGGGCGTCTAATCACTCGATCTCGGTCGTCCGCCGCGGTTCTGTCTCGGCCTCGGCCGGGAGTAAAGCTTCCATCTCGAGATCCAATGGTGATGCAGACTGCAAATCAACCTCGAAATCGGCAAATCTCCGTGGTCGCCGTATCTCACGCCCGCCCCGGGTCAATCGAGGTCGCCGGTCAACAGTCGGCGTTCTGACGACAGTCGATGGTTCCATGGGGTAAGGAAAGATAGCCCCATGTCCGACGCTATCATCTGATTCTACATCTCCATCGTCGCCAGACGTTTCTTCTGACTCACTGGTGGACATCTCATGAGCATAGAAAGGCTTCAGCTTGTCATGGTGAACAACCCGGAGACCTCCGTCCGCATCTGCAATGCGGTAGGTCACGTCCGTGAGAGCTTCCTTTATCACGTATGGTCCTGCCCAGCGGTCTCGTAGTTTCCGATTCTCTCCACGTCTTGGAGCAGAAATGTACAGGTAAACCTGATCTCCAGGTTTATACTTTTGCGGAAAGGCCTTGCTATCATATACCCTTTTCTGGCGCCGCAGGCTCTTCCCAGTCACTTCTCGGGCGTTACGATGAATCTCGTCCATCTCCTCCCGTAGGTCTCCTACCCACTCCGTAGGTTCCACTTGCTGACGTGGAGGAGCTCCCAGTACCAAGTGAGACGGCAGGGAGACTTCTCTCCCGAACACCATCATATTCGGCGAGAATCCTGTCGTCTCATGGGCTGTAGCACGATAGGACATCACTACAAGCGGTATATGCAAGTCCCAGTCGCTTGGATGACGGTCAACACTGGCATGTAGCATTTGGGCTAATGTTCTGTTGAACCTCTCTTAACACTTTACGGCGCAAGGAACGAGGTACAACCAGCAGTCGTCGCTTGACATTTCCACGGTCATCCACCCAACGTCTAACCAGCAGCGAATCGCAAATCTCCAACATATCGAAGGCACCCCACAGGCTTTTCGTGACGAGTCCGTACGGACTGACGTCTTCCCGGTTTGGTCGGCTACCTTGTCGCACCCAGTCGAGAACAGGTTGTAGGTCGGGATCTTCGGCCTGGGCTCGGCCAAACCCTTCGGTTGGCGACACCATCTCAATCACACGGGCGGCTGCCTGAACGTCATCGCTGCTTGATCGACCACACTGTTTGCATGGGATACGACTCAGCGCGTCAGCGTTACCATGTTTCCGACCCGGACGATGCTCGATGTTGAAATCGTAGACGCCAAGGGCCTGAATCCAACGGGCCAGCTGTCCCTCCGGTTCCTTGAACCGCATGAGCCATCTCAGCGAGCCGTGATCGGTGCGAAGCAAGAACTTCCGCCCAAACAGGTAGTGTCGTACCCTAGAAGAGCGTCCACTGTTAGATCTCCGACTATCATCTTCTGTTTTCATGTGGTACCGTCTATTGTGATTTTAAAATCAGCTTCACCTTTCAGGGGCATCAGCGTACCGTCAGCCATACGAATACTAGCGTAAGATGGGCTACTCAAGGCTGGTCTGAGCCACGGACTCAGCTGCTGGTATACTTTCTCGCTCAGGAGGGAAATCGACGCTCCTGTGTCGACACAACACCACATCTTCACTGGCCCGATCTTGGCAGGCAAATAGAGTCCAGCTTCTCCGGAAGTATTAACTTTGGGAGGATTTTTGGGCGATCTCGGCGGTTTAGAGTCATATATTCTGGACACATCTGGACAGTCCGCCCGGTAATGACCCTCTCTGCCGCACGACCAGCAAGCATTACTTCGTTCCCGATTCCCATACGTCCGTTGTTGACCTCTGGTGTATCTTTGTGGTCGTCGCCGTGGTTGAGGCTGAGACTTTCGCATTATTTCCTCCATCAATTCTTTGATCTGTTTTCTCAGGCGAGCTTCAGATTATTCGTCATCCTCGGAGGTTGCAGCTATTCCCTCGTCTTTACTAGGAACTGTGGACTTCGCGGTTGCCCAAGTCTTACAGCGTTGCGAGGACTTGAATGCTTCTACTTCTACAGCAGAGTGTACAGCTGCATCTAAGGTCTTCGGCCGCGTCTGCCATACAAGAAATCTAAGTTCGTCCCCAATAGCCTCCAAAAACTGATCCTTTGCCAAGGTATCCTGTACGTCATCTCCGGCCTCGGGATAAGCCTGTTGTGCAAGCCGAACTAATGCCTGAGCTAAGCCCGGAAGATCTTCTGACTTCTCGCGGTATCTGGATTTTAACTGCGTTTTGTACAAATCCAGTTGATTCGGCGGGGCAAAACGCTTCTCCAAGGCATCCCTCAACCGTCCATAGTCAGCACTCCCTGGTTCTGATTTCAAGCTGGCCAACAGCTGCTGGGCAGATCCTCGGAGGGCGACGGCCAGATATTGACCCCGTTGTGAGTATGTCCATCCGTTGATAGCAGCACAGTGGTCGAAATGGGAGAGATAATCCCGTAATGGCGTTGTCCCATCATAGGTAGCTGCCTTTGCCGCCGTCAACATCGGTCGCCTCGCCTCAACCGCAGGGGTCGATGTCTGTAATGGCTGCCCCCAACTCATGGGATCATCTCGTCCTCTCCTCGGCGGCGGTGGCGTTTGATCACAACCCTGCTGCGATCCGGACATATATTCGGTTCGGCGGTAATCACCAACCGTTTCGGCAGCCCCACAACTCGCATTCGGCTCGGGTTCAATGTCCGGTCGTCGGATCGCCTCTCTTTCCCGCAACTGACTATCGGTGATTTTGGACATCTGGCCCGCTATAGTCGATACACTCGACTCGAACGCTCTGGCCATAGACCCGATGGTTTGTCGTAGCTCGGCAATCTCTTCCATTATCTCTACGATCGAATCGTCGTCACGGTGTTCGTATCGGCCCCCGAAACCGAGGTTATCAGAACCAGAGTCTTTAGGGGCTCGATAACTTCCATTCACGTCGGATAACGTCTGCCACGAAGGTATCGGCGACGGGTCAGCTGGGGGAGCCGATAGCACTGTGTCCAGCTCTACTGTGGACAGGTCCAGCAAATCCACTTTCTTCGGCGCCCCAAACGCTGATCGTCCGGTCCCCACTCCTTGTCGTGACTCTTCTCGGTCCCTCGGAGTTATGGGCAGTTGCCGCCGGCTTCTCGTCCTCCCGGACTGCGAGTCGCTATCCGCTGGACGTAGTTCGGCGCCGACATCTCCCATAGTCGTCATGCTTGGGATTCTGGTTTCTTCCCAGAGTGGTCCCTTCTCCATCGGTTTCCCGGTGTTGGCCATCCCACCGCTGCCACCAGTTGTGACGTTCGAGCGGTCAGAAAACGTCTATCCTTGCGGTGTACACGAGACTTGAGGCGGCCTGGTCTCAGGCCCCTGTGACAAATTGTCAGGCTGATGTGAACGCAGTCTCGTATGACTGGAATTGGCCAACGAGGAAGGTCCGATTCAACCTGTCACCTTGTCTGGATCGAGGAGGTAGGATGGGAGGGACCTGTAGAAACAACCAAGGCAATAATAAAGTAATAATATTGTATTCTGCAATGCACACAGCTCTGTACGCGCACAATACCTGTAATAAAGATCCCTACTCTAGAGGTCGTTATCGTTAAGTGTTATCTTTATCTTAAGAGAAAGACGAATAATATACAATATATACATGAGACCCTATCTATGACGCGTCACGGCCCAGTCTCGTCCAGACTGGCTCTCGTCGTGGTATGGTACGGCGTCTCTATGGAACGTCTACCGTGTCTAAGATTACACGACCCAGTTCATCTAAGCGTTATTAATCGTCTCTGGAATCCTCTCCGTATCACTGCCTCTCCTAGCAGTAGCTCTTCGGCGGCGTCGGCCCGTACGGCACACCACAGCGTCTTCGGCGGCAGCCCCTTTCGGCTCGGCAGACCTCACGTCTTCGGCGGCCCGTCTTCGGCTCGGCAGACCTCACGTCTTCGGCGACCCGTCTTCGGCTCGGCAAACTTCACGTCATCGGCGGCCCGACTTCGGCCCTCACGGCGTTGACCCAAGGACGAGTTAATAGGCTCAGATTGTTTGCATATATATGTGGTAATAATGCCCTGGTCTCGGGGGCGTATTATTACCTTACAGTGTAATGTCAATTAATATCAATGATTTGTAATAGCATTCAAGACTTGCGGCAAAGCATAATTCGAGCCCTGTGGCAGTGTAAATATGTACAGTGGATGTAAGCTTGTGTAATCCGTCACCTCTAGCCGAGGCCTGTAGGTAACTAGTGTAGGTGAGGGTGATTAGATCTATTCCGTCCCTAAGGCCGACGATCTTGTATGTGAGCAAGTATATGTAATCATGTAAAATAGTATTTGTGTGATGGGCTGCAGTGTGGGATATTTGGTGCTCTGTATTTCCCGTTGATGGACATCTCGTCTTCAGATACTGTGCGTGTTAGTATCTTATCCCCGTCTGACGGTTCGTCTCGTCATCAGATACTGTGCGTGTTAGTATCTATTATCCCCAAGCTATGGCTAAGCTCTCGGCTTTCCAACCCTTCAGCGGATGGTTCGGCGCTGTTTCGGCAGTCAATTCGGCACTTTCGGCGCATGCGGCGCATTTGCGGCGATCCTGTCTCTGTGCTGTCCCGCACGATGTTTACCCGCCGATTGTCTGAGACAGAATCCCGAACGTCCATTCTCTGCGTCTTATATAGGCTCTGGCTCCCATAATCCTTTGCGCGCCCAAACATGGCAGCCCCCATATAGCGAAAGTGTACACTCAGGCGGTGTTGGATTTCGTGTCAGATCAGCAGAGCTCGACTTCTCTCGCCCGGTTTCGATGCAAGATGCGTGTCAGGGATATTTACACGTCCCTAGCTGAAAGTTTCAACGCACAGTTAATACAGGTAAGTCGAATATCCACCATTGTCGGTCCATTCACAATGCTATTTACAATGTCAGCGTAGAACGAAAATGACATTCTCCAGGTCACGGGCAATTTCGTCACATCATAAATGTATGTACAGTAGAAAGCCTCAGTGTATATGTGATCGCTCAGTTTGGCGCTCGCCATTCTGTGAACAGCATATCGCGTCTATGCTTTCACTATGGGATTATTGTGCTCTGCATTGAGAATAATATATACGTTGTTCAAATGTAAATTGTATACCATTGTGAGTATTGTGTTAACCCTACCTGGCCTGGGGGTGAGGGGGGGGCTACCAAATTTTCTGCGCTATCTCCGAAACGACGAAAAAGGAGAGCTGAAACTCCTTGACTTTATAGTTTATCTTATTGAGGCCATTTTGAGCAGTCCCCGAGCAGTCAAACCCCCCGAGCAGTCAAAATTTCTGCTTTTCCGCGATGAAAAGTGGGCAAAAACTATTTTATATCACATCACATTAATATTTACTAATTTATCATGCAGTTTTAGCAGAGAAATTGCATAACCTAAAAATTCGGAAAATCAAAGCTGCCATCTTGGATTGTTTTTATATTTTCTGGTAGAGCATGACCCAAAGGTATAGTGTGGTAAATTTCAGCCCTCTAGCTCAAGCAGTAAGAAAAATAATTAGGGGGACTCTGGACAGGTCCCAAAAAGCCCGGGCCAGATATAGTTAAATGTCTGGTGAGCGGCACGATTGAAAATTGGAATTGGACCTCTGCATTCGCGTCGCCCGCCTTCACAGCTGTTTCGCGTCGCTTGAGGTGTCCGGCAAAACTCACTCAACATTGTTCCATTTCGCAGGCGAAAGTTTCGCGTCGTCTGCGCCACTTGCTCGCATTCAGTGTGAAAAGGCCCTGAACATTGTAAACCTCGACACGCGGCGCTCGACGCAATAGGTGACGTCGAGGTTTGAAACGCGACATCGCCTTTCGCGAAATGAAGTATTTTTCGACTAATTAATGTCATTTTAAACCAATGAACTCCATGTATGTTAAAATACAGAATATCGTCAAGGTAAGGTTCCTGAACTAAACCACCACGACTTTTCCAAAGTTAACAAGCTGTGTACTCAGCAAATGTAATTAAGAGTTCAAAATAGTAACATTTTTCGGACTGTATGTTGAACAAGAGAAAACGAGTAGTATAGAAAGCAGAAATTTTGGGGGTGCGTGGGGTGTGTTTGAGGGACCATCCTTGGTCCGAATGCGTCGTGTGAGGTGTCAAAGTGAAGCTCTCGTGGTGTAGACCACGACTTGAGGGATTTCCATGTCATCTGTGACGTCAGTGCTGACGTCATCAGTAGAAGTAGTAACAAAGTGGACATTTTGTGGGTGTGAAGGAAGGTGTTTGAGGTGGAGATGCACCATCCTTGGTCCGAATGCGTCGTGTGTGGTGTCAAAGTGAAGCTCTGGTGATGTAGACCACGACTTGATGGATGTTCACGTCATCTGTGATGTCATTGCTGACGTCACCAATAGGAGTATTACCCAAAGTGGGCATTTTTGGGGTGTGGAGGAAAGTATTTGGGGTAGAGATGGACTACCCATGGACCGAATGCATCGTGTGAGGTATTATCTTGTAGCAAAGCCCACCAACGCCAAGCTTAACGCTTCAGCGCCCTGGTGAAATAGCTCAAAATCTCTGATTTTTCTAGATATTCAATGGAATTGTCACTAATTCCTCGAAATGCAGTGACGCCCGTCCACGCCCGTTGTTACGCCTTAGCGCCCTGTATGTACGCCTTACGCCCATCTCAACACTATTCTCTTCGCCATGTTGTAAAACCATTGTAGAAATATAACACTGTCTATGAATCATTATGACCACGATAACCAGCGTTGGTCAGGATGGCCGAGTGGTCTAAGGCGTCAGTCTCAACGTTTATGAAATCTGGCCGTGGGCCATCTGCCGAAACGAAGATGTCAACCATGCGAAATATATCCGTAGTCTTCTCCGGGGTATGGATATACTGGTCTGCACAAGCGGGCGTGGGTTCGAATGCCACTCCTGACTCCCACCCTTTTACTGGTCACACGGAGTCATAAAAATGAGAATGTTGTTGTTGTTGAGACCGTGTAGTTTCTTAATTTCGAGTAAATAAAAATCAAGGGAAGTAATCCAGTTTAGTAGTACAAAAATAAGAAACTATCAGGGTTAATTTTTCGGGGAATTTTCTGGAAAACCCCTGTTCTATTTATAGATCACTTGTGCGTGAGGTTTTTCGGAGGTGCAAACAAGCGCGTTTGGAGAGAGGTGGCGATGTTCCCTCTGGCTACTTACCTCAGCGTATCCGGAAGTGACGTCACAGAGGTCATATGCAAATTTTTAGGTCAACTTGGGGTCGCGGTAGACCAACGCCGCAACGCCTATGTTAACACCTCAACGCTTTATCTTAACGCCATAACGCCCTAGCATAACGCCTTGACGCCATGACGTAGACAGATGAAATAACAACAACAAGAATGACAGGTCAATCATGTTATTAGCCCCTCCAGTACATCATACCCACGCTGGGGGATCTGCGTTGGATATGTTTACAATTCAAGTAGGCTCAGTTCCAATTAGAAGCCGTCGTTTGAGAAAGTTTAATCTTCGGCCAGAATCGCTTTTGGCCTAAGCGTCGTCGGGCTGGCCAGGATACTGTTACGGCAACATGTCATAAAACCCTTGTTTGCGCATTTGGGGTGTAGTAAGTGCAGTGGTCATTATTTGAGAGATTGAAGTTCTATATCACATCCGAAGGGTTTCATCTTGAAGCTCTCGTGGAGTAGACCACGACTTGAGTGATTCCCATGTTATCTGGGACGTCATTGGTGACGTCATCAGTACGGGTGGTAGCGAAATTTTCGTCCAATACATATGGACTGATAACCTTATATGTACAGACACCACCAACACCGCCACCATCACACACCACCGCCACCACCACCACCACCACCACTACCAGGAGTTGATGCTCGTCATTGCCCGGTGGTGGTGATAGCTCTCGTAGGGCGGAGCTCTTGGATCGGAGCTCTTGGAGCTCGGAGCTCTTGGAGTCTGAGCTTGGAGCTCTTGGAGCGCAGAGCTCATAAGTGACGTCATCATACGCAGGCGCACACCCCTGTATCCTGTAGCCCGTAGGGCAAAGGATACACCAGGGTAGCTGGCTGCAGAGATAATCCAGGCATTGCGTTGTTTAAAGATTTCACAATTTCTGCCTTAATGTTTACATGTGCGATACACTGTACGTACACTGAGTGTGTGGTGAATAAAACATTATTTAGTCATTAAAAGGTCATGACAGATGATAAAATGAAGTAATTGAGTGTGTGTTTTTTTACATCACAAAATATAAGAGATAGATAGCTGTTCATTGTGTCTCGGTAAAAAAATTGCGTTAAACTGATGAAAATAATTCCCAATTTGGTGGCCATTTTGAACTCATCAAATTTGGCCTATCTGTAATATTGTCACGGTACATTTACTGAACGTCAGTGTCATGTACATTTCATGTAAAGTGTTCACCATATGAAATAGAAATGCGTACAAAGGGTGAGCGGTTGAGTTAGGTCAACACATTTTACTGCCCCCCCACCCTTCCAAATAACAACATAAAACCCACCCCATGCAGAGTTCAGCATGCAGCCATAGATTTTCTGGGTCCTGGAACAATCACAAATCAGCATGCAAAAGATAATAATTTTGTCGCAAATGTAAATAACTTCCGATTTCTTTTACGGTAAGCCACTGGACTAATTTGATTATATTCTTCTCTCCACAGGAGGCCCTGGTGTTTGCATGGAGGAGGGAAGTCTGGGAAAAGGAGAACAATGTGACCCTTCCCCAAACACCCAAGGCATATGCCTGTGTGGTTAGTCTGTCATATTCGTGCATGTCGATCCATCAAACAGCTTAGCATATTGCATAAGCAAAAATCAGTCCGAATAAGTAAACAAAAAAAAAAACAAAAAAACAAAAAACAGCAAAAAAAAACAACGCTGGGAGCAGTTTTAAAATTCTCGACTAAAGCTCCGAATACATGCACAAAAGTTATTCATGTGTGTTTATGAGCACGTGTACATATGTTCGTAAGCGAGTAAATGTATAATTTGCTGAAAGTCCACATGAGTATCACATTATGTAAGTAAAACAAGATGCAAACTGCATTGGAACCTTCAGTTCAAAGGTCAAAATTCAAGGTCACCGTGTATAAAACGGATTTCAGCATTTTATGCACACTAAAAATACAATGATATGTGACGAAAATACGGGAAAAACTCCCTTGTGTGCGATAGTAATCGAGCTGAAATTTGTTCCAATCCAAGAGCTGCCAGATTAGATTTTTCTTCAAGTTTACATACAGAAATATCAGCATCGAAAAAATAGTGATGCTCCGTTATATAAAAATTGAGATATATGATTGCTCAAACTGTCCCAATATGGTATTTTTCAGGCATTTACAGTGAGGATTTTCTATTTTACCTCAAACCAAAATAATTTTGTCACACAGTATATTAGAAAGCTTGTTTATTGGTAAGTACCACGAATGGTTTTGGTTTGAGGTGTCATATGTTTGCTTCAGCAGAAAATGCGCCAAAAATAAGCTGGGGGTGGGGGGGGGGGGAGGGGAGTGAGCATATTTTGATCAATCATATCTCCATTTTTATGCAAATGAACATATCAGTTTTTTTCGAAGGAGATATTCGGTCAGAGTGTAATCTTACAAAAAAATGGTATTTAGCAAGTTTTGGAGTGAAAGAAAATCGGCTTCATCACCGTCACACACAAAGGAGTTTCCGTATGTAAACGTAACATATCCTTTCACAGGTGGCCTACTCTTGTAAGACTAATGAAGCCTATTAAGGTCCAGTGACGTCACACTGCCTTAATACATATATTTCAAACTATGTATGCATTTTCCAATGCTTGATTCAAGCTTAAGGTGTGTATACTTTGAGTTTAAACACAGACTCACTGTTCCAGTGTGCATGTTTCACCAAAATCACCAGATGGTAACTCATAAGTGTCAAGTCAATTTGAATCTTGCATTTAATTTCCCCAGTTTTGGTGAAACATGCACACTGGAACAGTGAGTCTGTGTTGAAACTCAAAGTATACACGCCTTAAGCTTGAATCAAGCATTGGAAAGCGCATACACAGTTTGAAATATATGTATTAAGGCAGTGTGACGTCACTGGACCTAAATCCGATTGCAACAGACCATCATAGAATACCATGCTTTATTTGCAGTTTACTCTGTGTAATAAAATCGTAAAAAATTACAATAAATAGTTTTCCACACTGTTTGCAATGGTTTTTCATTTGATGGAAACTTTACTTGAGGGTTTAAGAGGCCCTTTACTTCCCATGCAGATGTACACACGTGCGCAGTTGCGTTCACATGCTGAGTTTGCACATGTGTATTTTATTTTGCGCAGTGTGAAAATTTACACGGGTGTGTATAAAGTGCATGTGATCGGGGCTATAGTCTTCCATTATCGTTAAGGTAATGGGAATATTTACAGAGTGGACAGAATGTAAATATTCATATCAGGACAAAATAATTTGTCGAAACTTTGACAACATGCGTTTTTACTTATTCGGAGTGACTATGTGTTTGCATGTATTTATATTGCCCTCTCCTTCATCGTTTTAGTTATGTCTTAAATCTTGGGGTTCTGAAGAAAAACGTCTCCATTTTGTCTTAATGAATATGCGTCCAAGGAGAGCATTACTTTGTGGCATAATGCAAAATACGATACAAATGCAAAAACATTGGAGATTATATTCTTGGTAAATGAACCCATATCGAGTGATTTGATTTGAGACATCTCAAAGATATACTCATTAATCCTCAAGTGTTGGTTTTGTGGCGATTATATTGAGGGTGACAACACCAGATTTGCTGAAGATCGTCAATGAATTAATTATTCACAGAAAAAAAAACAGGAAAAATTTTGACTCCTGCTAGAAGTCATTCGGGAACGCCAGTCAAGGTGTGCACAACAAGAGCTACAATTAAAACGTGGCTTAGACACACGACCACCACAACATCCGAGAATCACTAATGGTCAATATAATGCCTTTGATCGGAAATTATACCAATCCATCAGCAGAGTAAATGCAAAACTGTTTTACTTGACTTTTGAACTCTGAGATTACTGTGTTGGTTTGTGGAAGTTAAACTGCAATGAGTGCATTTATGGTTAATTGATCGGAAGTGACCTTTGACACCGCACCAATTTCGATCTTCACGTCACTTCCGGTGGATCCTTACTACCATACTTTCAATACTTTACAGTCACTTCAGTAATAACTGATCTATTCATATCACATGACAGGACAAGTCGAAGCTCGTCTGGACATTTCCGTGACGTCATCAATTCGCGGGCAATCAAGTCTCAGTAAGTTTTGGTCAGTGGCGACACGTCATGAAATTGTGTGTAGGACACAATCTCGTGCCCGAGACTATATCCAACACAATGCCCAGCATGGGGTGAAATCCCCAGGACCGAGGGACTGTACATTAACCCATGGATTATTTTCTAGTAGAACAAGGTATAGAGTATGGATATATGATCGAATTAGGACAGCCTGTAGAGTACCATGTGCGGGGCATCGGTGCCGTTGGCTGAATTTGCTGAAAAAGTCGTGGTGCGCAAGCGCATTCGTTACGAAGGCCTTGGGTGGACCTTTTGGGATATGGGTGAGCCATGCGTGATCCAAATGGGTCGTGCTGGATATCGTCTTGAAGCTCTCGTGAGGAAGAGTCAGACGGTTTTGTTGTTTTTTAAAATCCCAAATGATGCGTATGGAAGTCGGAAAATCGTAGAAAACAGGGCAGTTTCGTGTCGGAGTTTTTGGAGTAATCGTGATCGCATTTTCCGTGGAGCAAATTATGCAGCGTGGATACCTAATCGATGGTTGACAATGTTGAGTACGGGATGAGGGATCCCGGGGCCGTTGAATTTTTGCCTGTAAAGTTTGAGGTTTGAGGTGGGTGTTTTGGGGTATAGATACGCCAGTCATGTTACAAATGGGCCTTGTAGTATATCATAATGAAGAACGCGTGGTGTAGAGTCATACTGGCGTGACACTATGAGTCAGAGTTTGGCCTGGTTCGCTCTCCATTACCAGTGTTGGATCTTCCGAGTCATAGTGGGAATATTTCGTCCTTTCCTTGACTTATTATCTATCTGTTCAAAATCGGTAGCTCAGTGACTTACTTTGATAAGTGAAACACCATTGAAATCATAATCCCCAGATAGACTGAGAATATTACGAGCCATTCTCAGCGGTGAGCCGATCCGAATGAACCGAAATCCCGATAAGCTTCTCGGTTATTCCCGCCTCAACGTTGGATAGTAGTGGTCGTTCATAATCCTGCCTGACGAAACTTTGCTAATCCGAACATGGACATCACTGCGAATTCTTCAGTTCTACAGCATAAAAGATAAAATTACATCTTATCGTTGTGTCCGACCAATTGTCGTCCCCTTTTTAGGCTGACATGGCTGAAAGCGGATTTCCTATCCGATAGAATCTGAAATCAACCTTTCTATTGTATTTTGCTGATACAGGTAACTGGGCGACCCAGATCTCGCTTCCATCATGCCCTGGGCATGCATAACAATATACGAGTTACATGGGTAAATTCAAGATGGTGGCCACATAGGGTACCAGAGATGTTTTTGTCATATTTCTTCAAAATGTCTGCTTCTCCAGGACGACAAATGGGTAAAAACTATTTTATTTCACATCACATTAATATTTACTAATTTATCATGCAGCTTTTGCGGTGAAATTGCATAAATAAAAAATTGGAAAATCCGACCGAAAAATCGACCAAAGCATGCCGTTTTTGAAAATGACGTCACCAAAGCGGCCATCTTGGATTTCATTACATTTTCTGGTAGATCTTGACCCAAGGGTATATTGTGGTAAGTTACAGCTCCCTAGCTCAACGGGAGAGAAAAATAATTAGGGAGACCATTTCGCCCCCCCCCCCCCTTCCAGGCCAGGATACGTCTCAAAAAGCACAGGCCAGATAGGGTTAAAGTGACTAGATTACTGCACTAATGCAGAGACTTTATAAAGATAATTGAGTAATATTTAAAACAAAATTGCTAAGATATCTTTTGAAAAAGGGCTTATTAACAGAATGCAATCTGTCAAAGAAAACTAAAACGTAGACTATATCCCCTCCCCCCGCCACCTCCCCTCCGCAATATAATTCCTGTCAGCTTGAGCCCAATCAGAAAGTGTGATGAGTTATTCACTCAAAATTGACCAAATACAAATAGCAAGAATCGCAACACGAGATTGTTATTTGTAATATACTTATTTTCCGTTTTCATGGATGAATAAACCGAGTGAAGATGAATTTGATGAGTTTAGAGGACCATCCAGTCAAGTTGTGTTCCTTATAGACACCACTGTCTGATATGTTGTCATGACATGTTAGAAATTAGGGTTCGGTCTGTTTCTGTCTATAATTCTTAGCCGTCTCTCTCGCCATAATTTGTCACACTTTTAGTGTTTCCCTATACGGATAATGCATATCTTCCGGATATAGTCTACGTTTTAGTTTTCTGTCACAGATTACATTCTATGAAGAAGCCTTTTTTCGATATAATAAAAGATCTATTATCAGCGAATTCTTTTTTAAATATTACTCAATTATCTTTACCAAGTCTCTGCATTAGTGTAGTAATCTAGTCACCATAATTAAATATATGAAATATCCCAAAACATGATGTTATTGCTACAAAGCAACATTCGATTTGTGCGACTGTGTTCTTGGCATTGGCTTTCTATAACATTTCCATTTATCTCCAGTTGTGTTTAATAAGAGAAAGCAACAAAATACAGCAGGATACAAGCAAATATTTAAACAGGGGTGTCAGTTGTGTAGCTTGTATACTGTTATGTATGCGCAGTGCATAATGGGAGCGAGACCGAAGTCGTTCAGTTACCAGTATCAGTAAAATACAATAGAAATGTTGATTTCGGCTTCTAACCGCTAGGAAATGCGCTTTCAGCCATGTCAACCTAACAAGCGGTCGACAATTCCGCTATTGGTACACAACGGTAGGATGTAATTTTATCGTCCAGGCTGTAGAACTGAAGAATTCACCGTGATGTCCATGTTAGAATTAGCAAACTTTCGCCGGACAGGATTATGAGCGACCAGTACCATGCAACGTCGATGCGGGGATATCCGAGAAGCTTATCGGCTTTCGGCTGAGTCGGACCGGCCCACGGTCGAGAATGGCTCGTAATATCTCCAGTCTATCTAGGGATTATGATTTCAATGCTGTTCCACTTACCAACGTAACTCACTGAGCTACCGATTTCAAATAGATAGATAATAAATCAAGGAAAGGACGAAATAATCCAACTACGGGACGGAAGATCCAACATTGGTAATGGAGAGCGAATCAGACCAAACTCTGACTCATAGTGCGATTGGAAGTGACGTAACTTCGCATGTGCAGCAGTAGAGAAAGGGCATATGAGTTTTCATCGAGTTTTGGGCCATATGTTATCCAAATGTGTCTTTCCTGTTACCTTACTGAAGTTCTAATCGGGTAGAATCAGACTGGGGGTGATACACGCATGCGCACCCGGGAATTCGGAGGCGCAGTAGAGAAATGAGCTATGTCCGGTCTGGCTACATGGATAGGTCATGTTTGCTCTTGTCTCTTGTCAGTTTGCTCGGTTCTCAATCCAAGATACTCCGGCAGCATGTCCTGGAACAGCTGTTTGCGCATGTTGGTCGCATCTCCATGGCCTCTGTGGATGGTAGCCCAATATCCTCACCCATGCGATGCTTGGTGTCCATAACGGACCTATGCACGATGTCGCGGTTCAACTCAAGTGGTAAAAGGCTCTACTGTTCATAGATAGCCATGGCTATCATTATGATGTGGAGCCCTCTGTTGTAAGTTGTCCCTTAGTGGCCTTCTCGATCACCTCAGCATAAATGTTAACAACCTTATCAACAATACGATCCCGAAAGATGGGTTCTGTTGCACTCGAACTTGCTTGGCCATGAGCGATCAAGCTCTTCGTATCACTAGATTTATTCTCAGCAGTCACTGCATGAGTATCAGTCGATGGAATATCAGAATCAGCCGGTGTGCTATCTCTATCTGCATAGGTTTCTGGCGCTTTTGTGTTTTCATTTTCATGTATAGTCTTCTGGTGTCACATCGTATCGTAGTGTATGTGCAGCATATGAGGAAGTAGAAAATTTATACTACAAGTGAACCACGACTTGCGGCTTATGGTCTGCTCGCAGATTACAACTGTCTAGCACATACCAAGAATCTAACGATTCGTGATATGGTTTGTATCTCCGGTACGCGTTTATTGTGTCTGTTCATGTGGCAACATGGAATACATGCCCACACAGCCCCTAGCACCGGCGTAAGCGGTATTAGATATAAATCTAGAGAGTTGTGATGGAAATGCTCTGCTAACTCGTATATTGGTAATTGGTGAGCTGTGTCGCTGTGACAAATCGTACACTGTCTTTCCGGCACTGGGGTGTAAATCCTCACTGGTTCCGGAGGTCCTCAGAAGGTTGGTGTGTACTCAAGATCGAGATTTTGTTCG